>SNQJ01S0041325.1:0-22080 GCA_010110895.2 Picea sitchensis | reverse complement strand
ATGTTGATTTCCTTTCTCTCAGGTGAAGGACAGGCTTTGAATGCTGAGCCATGACATAGTACACCATGGCAACAGTCTTTGTGGGTCTAATCTCTACAGGCATATTATGATACACATGGTAAAACCTCTTGTTGAAGACGACCAAGGCTTCCTCTTCCCCTCTCCTCAAGGCATTAAAATCATCCCAGTACTGATCAAGGGACTTGTTCTCACCCCACCACTTCAAAAATGCATTGTATAATTCAACCCAGGAACCAATGGAGTCAACTCCCAAACATTTAAACCACACAACAACATCTCCAAACAACGAATTTGAGAAAAATCTCATGGCAACATCATCATGATAAATCTCAAATTGACCAACAAAGTTCTCAAAGGCCTCCACATGCCTCTCAGCTGTAACATGGTCTTCCCCAGAAAAATGAGGAAGATATTTAAAGAAATCAGGAGGATAAGGATGCAGATGATATGGAAGCTTTAAAGGTTTAAACAACCTGTCTCTGATTCTAGTTTGAAAACTAGTGGGCTGAATATGAGGCTTATCACACTGATGGGAAGGCACAACAGTAACAACAGGATGAGATGATATTTAAGGAGGCTGTGGATTGGTTTCAACCTCCTCAGGGATGCAAGGGTGATTGAGTTCAGGAGGGGTTTCAATATGAAGCTCATCCTTATGAGTAGGCTGAGATGAGGATATAATATCAACATCTACAACACAGGCAGAAAGAAGGTCTTCTTCTTCCAAGGATGGATATATAAAGGAAGGTTGGTGATCAACCAAATAAACAAAACACAATATGATCCTCTTTATATGTGAAGGGAAAAACAAAAATGAGCTGATAAAGAATAACAAAATTTCATGAAGAAAGCTCATAAGTTGATACCTAGTCATTCCCTTCATCTTTCTATCAGTAGGATCCTCCCCAGTGGAGTATCTAATTGTGGAGTTTCCAGGTAGATGATTACAGTCAATTTTCTGTATCCCTCTCTTGTCTACCATCAAGAGTTGGATCTATGTCGTTCTTCTCAAGGAGATCTTCAATTTGCTCAAATCTGTCCCCGACAATGCAACCATTTATGTTAGCACTAGGAATCACCATCAGAATGTCACGAGGATAAGACCAGTACCCATTAGTTTATACAGTAAATGTAAATGAGTTTTTTGTGATCAAATGGAGAGGACTCAATGATAATAACGTTCTAACTCATAAATTTGGACTAGCATGCATAAGCAATTGAAGTCTGGAATCAACTTCAGTCAGTAAGTTGGAGTAAGGGTGAATAGAGGGAAGAATTTAGTGAGGAGAGTGTAGAGGTATATCGTGGACATCAGGTCTTCCAACAACCTAAGGAGGAAAAACTTAAATGCAAGGTCCTCTTGAATTCAAATCTCAAAGAAACTGAAAGAAATCATAACAACACTATAATATAACATTCATCATAATACAATCATAACAATCCATGTGAATCAGTCATTCATGAAATCTATCAATATCAGAGGCAAATAAGATTGAGTAAGAAAGATGACTTAGATTAACCAAGATGTCTAAAAAAAAAATACATAACCAGAGAACCAATGTTCTTCATAAAAATATTACAATAGCAGGGAGCCTAGCTCAACCATTTGACCATAACAAAATATCAAAACTACCTATACATACTAAAATTTTGCAGCCACCATGAATGTGATCAGATCACTGCCTTCAAAGCCTTCATTTGGTGCCCGCTCTGTCAGGTTTTGCAGACCTCATTATGCCAAACGCGGGCAAGACATAGTTATGTAATTTACAGGAAAAATTTCCCATAAGGAAGCTTCAGATCATAAGTGTGCCTTCATGGCTGCTCTCTGCAACATTTTCCATTTATGGGATAAGGCGAGGTCTCAACTGCTACCCACAATCTTCAATAACTATCTTCATTGGGATTAGGACTGGGCCTGACACCCATAACTTTTCTCAAATGGTGCCAATGATTCCTGCGAGTCCATCTTGATGCCTTGAGGCCATGAATGGTCTTTGTCTGTGACCAATGCGAGCTTTGCAGGTGGGAGTTTGATAGCATATGTGCATGGGTGATGTGGAGCGAGGTTCTTTCGGGCTTTGGCATATCTCCTCTCCATTGCTCCATCCTCAATGTGACCTAGGGCCATGACCCTATGCAATTGCGCGATTGCAGGAGCTACCAAGGGTGGTCTAAAAGCAAAATGATTTTGTCCCCACAATTCACCATGAACTGCCATGCGTCCCTTTCCAAAAACCACGGTTCTGATTGCGTCCCACCCTTAAAATTGTAAAACGTGTGCACCTTCCGACCCCACAATGGAGTGTGACCATTGATCTTGTGATCTGAGATGAGGCTTCCTGATCAACAACCCAACTCTGGCACTTTGGATTGACAAATCAGATCTTCCCTCTTTGAATAAATGGATGAGATCTGCTTCACGAATCAGCCTTCGGGAATTTCAATTCTCAAACCACATTTACCTCTAAGAAAAACCTCTAGAGCTGAGGATCTGATGACGCGTGGCATTCTGGATAATTAAATGGTCTAGATCTATTTCGGGCTTCAGCCATTGATTTCGGGCTTGGAATGAGTTTCTCTGAGTGTTGTGCTTTGTGCTCATGGCTGTGGCCTGCGACCCTTAACAACTTTAAGTGATAACACTTTGAATTGTAAAACATTATTAGCTATAGAATTATTTGATTATGAATTACTTGTTAAGTTTATATAGTTTTACATAACATTATAATAAAAGTAATCAACAAACCTTCTGCAAAGGATATCATATTTGGTTGAGTCTAGTATGTTATTACTTACCATTATGCCTATGGGACTTTTTCAAAACTTATGTGAATTCTCCAAAAAAATCATGGATAATTAAAATCACGCATAGTTTAAGTGTTTTAACATTTGATTAAGTCATGCGAGTTCCTAGGTCATCTTTTCATCACAAGAATTTGCCAAATGGCACTTAATAACCATTATGTTTTGTCACTTGTCCTGAGCAAGTACACCTCCTCAATCTTGACCATAGCTTCAAATTAATGCATCCATAAAGTCAAAGAGTGGGAAGGTACATGCATTGAGTGGTCATTTGGGTTTTTTTCACTTCACGCTTTACGATTTACCATTCATGAGGTTTTCCTTCCCTTCGCAACGACGATTGTGAATGAGGTTTTCCTTTTATTTCTGCGTTTTTACCTATGTCYCTGAGTTTTATTGTGTTTCCTTCCTGAGAATTTGTAGTATCTTCCAGTATGGGTCTAATATYGAGATTTAAGCCTGYAGGACTAGAGCTAATTGAGGCTCTAACTGACCATCACACATTATTTCARTAGGCTGGGTGGCTCAAGTTTTTACCAAGATTTCATGGTTATATTTTGCAGAGTTGGGAMAAAATCATAAATGATTCATCGTATTCRAGCTACACTTCTGACCAATTAATGGGGAAAATGAACAATATGAGACGTGGGGTTTTCTTAGAACGAACCCATTTGGCTGATTTGCGAGAAGTTTTAGATATAGATGCACTATGTGGGATAAAATCGTGGTGTTTTTACATGATTATTTTGAGGTTGCGACCAACGACGTCCATAACTGGTAGACAAATAAATTTCTTTGAGTTTCAATGGAAAATCTATCAGGATAGGAGATGTTAAGCTACAGGTAGATGAGGAGTCCATTCCTAAGGCCACATGCCTGCTAATCAGAGGAGAGAATTGGTCAAAAATGTAAAAGTCAGAGACATACCCTGGTGGAAAATATGAGTTTTGATAGTGGATTATGGATTGAAGACTAATTTGAATTCCAAGGATAAAACTTACGAAAATAAACAATTAGTTTGGGAATTAAAATAATTTCATAATTTCCCATTCCTAACTTTAAATGAGGATAACTATTTTTAGTTATGGAATCTAGTTACAATTTTGATGAAACGTTTTTCATATATAAAGAGAAAAATATAATCAAGACATGGGGTTCCACATATTGGAAACTTATGGAAGGATTACAAGTTTTACAAAAGGAATAACCCTTTGCATTGTTGTAAGGGAATAATGTTTTTTTTTGTAAAGTCTTGGCTCTTTCTCTTGAACTAGATAATCAAGCTATTAAATTTAGTTTTGTTTATGTTTGTCCAAATTGGTGTAATTATCAGTTTTAGCACTGCCGTTGAAATTTGAGAATTTATGCTTATTCTAAACCATTGTAAAGCTATCTTTGCAGGGTTGGACAAATTTATTTAATGACTAAACATGATTGTGTTCAAGTAAATTATTATGTATTTATTGTTAGTTTTCTATCAGTTTATTGCATGCTAATTTCTGAGCTTGAGACTGTTATCTTATTAGAACTTCTTCTATAATATAACAACCTTTTCATTTACCTTGAATGAAATCATTTTAATATTAAATTTAAGTATGCACATCTAACTATTTGATATTTGTTATTATATAGTTGTTAATGCATAATTTTTTTATTAGTTGCAAGTTAGAAGAACTATTTCTCTAGATTGTTAACTTATCTTTACCTTTTATTCAATTTTGGTTCATTTTAGTTTTTATCTTCCTCTTAATTGAAATTTGGACTATTCCTCTTTCAATTGAGATAGTTTATATTAGGTTCTTTCATTCTAGACTAAAATTGCATCTGCATTTAATCCATAAAGTCTCTATTTCACAGGAGCAAAATCCAACATGGCATGGATGAGCCTTGATGTTAGGTTAAGGGTTGCTTTCTTGCAAGCTAGCAGTGAAAGGGTAAATCCGAAATATCTTTTATTGCTGTTGTTAATCAAGAATATCACAAGTGAACAAGAAGAGTTAGAAGGTTGTTCCTTCTCTTCTGTTTGTTGATCAAAGGAAGTGATAATATACATAAGGAAATAGAAGGCCCTGTGCATATATCTTTGTACATATACATTAACTTAGCTTAGGTTGATATTAGGTTAGTCTTAGGAAAAGGGTAACTGGAAACCCATTTGAACCAGTCAGAATCACCATCCCAAACGGATAAGGGCCTAATTAGGGCCCTAATAGGGTGATCTCCTTATAATGTTGAACATGGTCAGTTTTGACCATCAACATTTTTGGCGCTAGAAGGAGGGCCACCGATGAGTGCATCATAATTTGATTCTTTTTTGAGCTATTTGTTTTAACACTATTAATTATTTTTAATGGGTCCTTCTGAACTTTTGGTTTGGAGTTGTATATCTGGACACACATCAAGCACTCCAATAAAGGTAGTTAAGCACTTGTCAAAGGTAAAATTTAATGATGAGTTTAACTCTTGTGCATTTAAACATTTTCATCAATTTGTTTTGAATTGTAAAATTTTTGATATTGATGAGGGTGTTATGTGCGAGATATTTACTCTAACTTTCGCAGGTCAAGCCAAAGACTGATGTAGATCAATATCAATTTCTTTTGTTAATAGTTGGGACCAATTCACAATAATGTTTCTTTATGCTTTCCAGGACTATGATTATGTCAAGGTTTGTGATCAACTTGAAAAACTTCACAGATTTGAAGGTGAGTCATTAAATGATTTTCATATTCGATTTAAATTAGTTTGTCTATAGTTCAAATCTATAGACTTCCTCCTATAATAGAGTTAATAGGACGGTTTAAACATTTAACTTCTCTTCTTGGTATTTCTAACAATTTTCATGAATTAGAAGATGTAACATTTTTAAATTTATCCTCTACTATTGAGGAATCAACTACTAATGAATTTGAAAATCAACAAGCAAATCAACATCCAACAATGCAAATCGAAAACTCAAACAATGTTCAATCCATGGGAAAAATTTCTAAATTTTCTCAAACTAAAATTGATGATCAACCTCAAAGTTTGGATAGTCAAATTCATAATGAGGAATTTGAAGTTTGCATTGACGAAAATGAGCATCTTAGGAAGATAACTTTTTAGGTAAATATCTTTAAACAATCATTTTTCTCTTTATCATGATCTTTTGAATGATATCAATTCATTTGCTAATCAGTCAACATTTCCTCTTTACACAAATTCTATTTCAGAAAATAGAGGAGCTTTCATGTATTCAACAATTAATGGATTGCCAATTATTGATGAGGAAAAATAATTTCTCAATAATTATGTTTTCAACAAACCTAAAAGTTGCCATACTTTTGAACTTAATCATTATTTTGGTTCAAGTATATCTCATGATAAAGAAGAGGATGTTAATAAAAAAATGTAAAGTCATTAATGATTATGACTTGAGGATTGCGAATGTTGCTACACTTCACCATCCGATGATGGTTATGTCAGGTTCTCACATTCTTAATTATGTAAATCAATTTACATTTGAAAATGAGAAAATCCTTATTTTAGTAAATATTACAACAATTTCTCATTTTCAAACCTTGAATCATTTATATGATTTCAATGTTCAAAAGACCATTCTAGTTTATGACTCTTATGATGATCAAGTTCTATTGAATTGTCTTGATCATGATTATTTTTAGCAAGTATATGATTTTACGTGTTTTTACTTCGATGAGACTTGTGAAAATGAATCACTTGTGAATAAATACCAACTATATTGTACCATTAGTGTAAAAAGTGATGATATTTTATTGCTTGATACTAACAACTCTTTATAGGCTTCAAAACTTATAAAAACATCATTTAAATTCAGCCTGCTATCCTCCTCTTCTTCCAAATCTCGCTAGTCCATAACATATCTTCATGTTTATTTTTATGATCCAATAGATGTATGGTTGGAGAATTGGTTGAAGGAGATTTCTCTTGTAAATAAAGTGTTATATTTTGTTTTATTAGGAATTAATGTACATAACAACTTTTTCTTTTCTTTTAGAGTAGCAATATCTTTATTTTTATCATTGATACTAATGTTTGACATCTATATATGTACAGGTATCAAGTCAATTGAATGACTCCATTGGAAGTATGACAATACATAGTCATATTTCCCTCCTAAAGTTAGAATAGGAGTAGGTTTAATTTAGCCTAGTTTCATTTTGTTTTAAGTTCATATTCAATAAATCATGATCTTAAGCATATATGAATTTAATCAAATCCACAACTTCGTCATACTTTTATTTTTATGATAAGAAAAGGTTATTTCTTTATAATAAGTCTCATATGCCTATTTTCGTCCTTGACAATTTTTCTTGGTGATTTTAGTTTCAGTCATGTTTTAATATTGGATGATTTAATTTCATCGTCAAGATTTGTTGAAAGCCTAGATTTGGAATTTACCCACCTTGCCATCATGGTTCAAAGAACAATTGTGGTGATAATTAATGACAAATAAGTCATGTCAGGGAAGTCTCTATGTTCATTTATTATCTTGTTCTTTGGTTTGAAAGATTGAATTTTTAAAACAAGATATTTGTAAAGAAAAAGACACTTGATGCAACTTTACCCTTTAGTCATGACTACCCCTAGTTTTAGGTTTGACATTTTCTTTTAATTTTTGTCTTTGCAATTTTATTTTCTTTCAAATTTGCACTTTCATTCTTTGTTTGGGTTTAAATTTTTATGTTTTTGGTTTGATTGGATTTTATGATATGGAGAATCTTTCCTACTCAACATTGGTTGACCTACATGGGGAAATCTGTTACTCTATCATTTTCTAGGATTTAATTTATTGAAAGGTCATTTTTTACCAAGTTTTCACCTTCTTATACACTAACTGTTAGCTATGGGGAAGATTTAGACATGTTTCAAGCATTATAAGCTTATTTTTTAAAAAGGAAAAAATTACCAACATTCTTTACTTTGAATCCCTCCCATCCCCTCCACAATTAAAAGCCTCTACTTTGACTGATAAAGAGAAACTAGAGAGGTCATACTCAAATGGTATTGCATTATTTCCTTTAAGTATACCAAAAAAAATTAAAAACAACTCCCCGACCACCCCGCTTTCTTCATCTAATTGCTAAAATAAATTTTCCAAATAAATTAATAAAAAGGGTGTCATTAGAGAGTTGAAAGAACATTTGTGTGGGAAATGTGTGTAAACCCATCAGGGTAATAAACAATATCATTGGTAGTGGGTAAATGCACACATGGTACCAAGACAACTTCATTGGGGTACTGAACAAGCATGTTGGTAGTGAAGTAGTGTTGGGTAAAGAGGTATTTTTTTAAATAGATGCATGTTAATCTTTTACAACCTCCTAGCTATTTTTACCATCCATAAGTAGAGATGTAATTAAAAATCAATGAATATTCCCTTTGCTTGGATTCATTGTCTTGGAATTAGGAATTTAATTCCTTTCATCTCTAAAATCTTATTTTCCTTTGAATATGGCTTATGTGAGACCCTTGAGAATGGTCTAGTGTGAAAGAACTTTTGAAATATTTCCTTTAGATCTTTGGTAAATTTAGTGCTATCATTTTATAACTAGAGATAATTGCTTCTTCCCCATGTGTTGCCATTTTTTTTTACAGACAACATCCTCCCAAATTTACGCTTAATGATCAACAATGAAATTTGGGCGCCTTCATTTGTTTTTGTGAAATTGCTTTTGATATGATTGAATCTTTTGGTTTTATTTAATTTTTGTAAATAGTTTTTTTTTGTGATAATTTACGAGTATCAGAGTTTAGCATTGAGGTCTTTACATGTTTTGATCCTTTATCTAAAGATTGACTGAACATTCTATCTTTTGAATTTAATGAATTTAAACATGAAATTCGAAAGAATTCAGTTTCAAAATAGTTCCAATCTTAGTTCGTTTTTACAAATTTCATTGCTTTCCATATGATTGGGATTATTGTTTCAGTCATAACGAGTATTTTAAAATTTTCATAAATTTCATTACAAAGTGAGTCTTAGCTACAAAATTTTCTTAGCTATAGTATTTCCTTGGCTTATAAACACTTAGCCTTTTCAGGTCAAGTCTTATTTTTTCATGGTTCATGATAGTTGACATTCTTGTTTTAGTTTTATTCATGTTTTGAATTGTAAAATGTTATTAACTATATAATTATTTGATTATGAATTACTTGTTAAGTTTATATAGTTTTACATAAAATTATAATAAAATTAATGAACAAAGCTTCTGCAAAGGACATCATATTTGGTTGAGTCTAGTATGTTATTAATTACCATTATGCTTATGGGACTTTTTCAAAACTTATGTAAATTCTCCAAAAAGATCATAAATAATCAAAATCACGCATAGTTTAAGTGTTTTCACATTTGATTAAGTCATGAGAGTTCCTAGGTCATCTTTTGATCACAAGACTTTGCCAATTGACACTTTATTACCATTATTTCTTGTCACTTGTTCTGAGTGAGTACACCTCCTCAGTCCTGGCCATAACTTCAAATTAATGTGTCCATCGGCTCAAAGAGTGGGAATGTACATGCATTGAGCGGGTCATTTGGGGTTTTTTCACTTCAAGCTTTATGATTTACCATTCATAAGGTTTTTCTTCCCTTCGCAACAAGGATTGTGAATGAGGTTTTCATTTTAGCTTTGTGTTTTTACCTCCGTCCCTAAGTTTTGTTGTGTTTCCTTCCTGAGAATTTGTAGTAACTTCCAGTATGGGTCTAATCTCAAGAATTAATCCTACAAGACTAGATCTAATTGAGGTTATAACTGACCATCACACATTATTTCAGTAGGCTGGGTGGCTCAAGTTTTTACTGTCTTTCATGGTTATATTTTACAGAGTTGGGTTGAAATCATAAATGAGTAATCATTTTTGAGCTCCGTTTCTAACCAATTAAGGGAGAAAATGAAAAATATGAGACGTGGGTGTTTCTCAAAATGGACCCATTTGTCCAAAGCGCAAGAAGTTTTGGAGTTAGATGCATGATTTAGAAGAAAATCATGGTTCTTTACAAGATTATTTTCAGGTTAGGGCCAACGACATCAAGAACCAGTAAACAAAGCATTTTCTTTGAGTTTCAATGGAAAATCTGACAGGATAGGAGATGTTAAGCTACAGGTAGATGAGGAGTCCATTCATAAGGCCACATGCCTACTAATCAGAGGAGAGGATTGGTTGAAAATGTAAAATCCAGACATACCCTGATGGAAAATATGAGTTTTGATCATGGATTATGGATTGAAGACTAATTCGAATTCCAAGGATAAAACTTACGAAAAGAAACAATTAGTTTGAGAATTAAAATAATTTCATAATTTCTCATTCCTAACTTTAAAGGAGGATAACTACTCTTATTTATGGAATGTAGTTACAATTTTGATGAAACTCTTTTCATATAAAAAGAGAGAAACATAATCAATGCATGGGGTTCCACATATTGGAAGCTTATGGAGGGATTCCAATTTTTGTAAAATGGATAACTCTTTGCATTGTTGTAAGGGAATAATTTTTTTTTTTGTAAATTCTTGGCTATTTCTCTTGAACCATATAATCAAGCTACTAAATTCAGTTTTGTTTATCTTTGTCCAAATTGGTGTAATTATCAGTTTTAGCATTGTTGTTGAAATCTGAGAATGTTTGCTCATTCTAAACCATTGTAAAGTTATCTTTGCAGGGATGGAAAATTTATTTAATGACTAAACATTGTGTTCAAGAAAATTATTATGTATTTACGGTTAACTATCTATCAGTTTATTGCATGTTAATTTCTAAGCTTGACACTGTTATCTTATTAGAACTTCTTCTATAATATAACAACCTTTTCATTTACCTTGAATGCAATCATTTTAATATTGAATTTAAGTATGTGCATCAAATTGTTTGATATTTGTTATTAGATAGTTGTTAATGCATATTTGTTTTATTAGTTTCACGTTGGAAGAACTATTTCTCTAGCTTGTTAACTTATCTTTACCTTTTATTCAATTCTGGTTCATTTTAGTTTTTATTTTTCTCTTAATTGAAAGTTGAATGATTCCTCTTTCAATTGAGATAGGTTAGATTAGTTTCTTGCATTCTAGATTAAAATTGCATCTGAATTTTATCCATAAAGTATCTTTTTAGCAGGAGAAAAATCCAACGTGGCATGGATGAGCCCTCATGTCAGCCTAAGGGTTGCTTTCTTGCAAGCTAGCAGTGAGAGGGTAAATCGAGTATATCTTTTCTTATTGATGTTAATCAAGAATATCACAAGTGAACAAGAAGAGTTAGAAGGTTGTTCCTTCTCTTCTGTTTGTTGACCAAAGCAAGTGATAATATACATCAACAAATAGAATGCCCTGTGTATATATCTTTGTACATATACATTAAATTAGCTTAGGTTGAAATTAGGTTAGTCTTAGGACAAGGGTAACTGGAGACCCATTTGAACCAGTCACAATCACCATCCCAAATGGATAAGGGCCTAATTAGGGCCTTGACCGGGTGATCTCCTTATAATGTTGAACATGGTTAGTTTTAGCCATCAACATTTATGGCTCTAGAAGAAGGGCCACTGATGAGTGTGCATATTAACTTGATTCTTATTTGAGCTTGTTTAAATGAATACTTGACATTGAGAGGGGGGGGGGTGAATCAGTGTCACAAAACTTTGGACAATTTTCACTTTTCACAAATTAACTGAACAACAAATATTTGTTTCATTTTCTCAATCAATATATACAAAAGAATAAATACTTTATTTATTTATTTAACTTGAATGAATACATAAGATCAATCTTTGAATTTCATCTTCAAACAATTATGAGAGACCCAAATCTCTGTTACAAGACCCAACTTGTAGTTCTTAGATCCAACTGAGAAATAAGGAATCCAATCGTCATAAAAATTCCCAGCTTGTTGATCTCAGATCCAAATAAGATGTGAGGAATCCAATCCTCATACAAGATTGTAAACAGGCACCAACCTGATAGAATGAACCTTCATTCAATCCATGTTATATATAAATATATATACTACAACAAATTCAACTACACTTTATTCTCACCATTCCTTCTTGTTTATATAGTCTTCCAACTGGTCTGAGCTATGAAACATTGTGTCCCTTTGTTTGGACCATCTCACCTATTCATTAACAATAATCTCGTTTGTTTTTCTTTATTCAAATATTATCAAGAAGCCTTTTAAATTTAATGAAAATGCTTTTCATTAATCGATCACAGGTATGGATTGATTTCATTTAACTTAATTTCATGTCTCTGAAAATATTGCAGATATCAAATTCTGTAGAGGCACTTCCTTCAAACCATTTACATATGACCATAGGTGCAAGACCACAGTCTTATTAATTTAAGCGTTGCCTCTTCTTTCCCCTTTGTTTCTTTATTCCATACGACCATAGGTGGTGACCAGGCGCTAAGCCAAGCGAGTGCTTGATCACTAATCAAAATCAACGATCATGTTTTAATGTCATAATGAGATGGATGATTCTCATTTACTTCAGGACTTTGGCTATTTGTGGATCTCGAGTTCTAGATTAGCAATTACTCCAGAGTGATTACCTACCAAATAAGTCATACAACAGTGGTGACTGCTTGCTATCGGTTAACACTTCCACTTATGCTATCCTTCCATTGTACTTGATCAACAGTCGAGAACGATCCCGAATTAGATCGACGATACAGGTTAACTTCGACCTTCGACACTTCAGGTGATTTCTCCTTCATTCTCCTTTAATCTTCCAGAGTTAACTTCGCTGAAGTAGATAAGATAGTTGGATGTTATTTGCATTATGAATGTTTCTCATTCATTTTGGAACTTCAAGACTTCGGGCATTTGCTGGTGGTGAAACTCCCGAAGTAAAAACTCTCGGAGTGACATGACTTGCTGATGTCACTTGTTGATGTGGCACTGACCGAGTGGCTTCCACATGTCACTTAGATTCGTGACTTACGCATACCTAAAGGGAAAACTACACTTTGACACTTGTCATCATCTAGTTGTGTCACGTGTCCTTGTTGATGTAGATCTCCTCATGTGGCACATGTTCTTCTCCTGGATCTAACGGTTGTCCTAACTTACAAAATATATCTCAGATCGACGACTGAGAGAAACTTCAGAACTTTGGCCTTCGAGTGAACTCATATGTTATGAATCCTTTTTTTGCAAAGTGGTCAGCACCAAAGTTGATCATTATTTTGATCGAATGACCATCATGTATTGTCCAAATCAGATGGTCCTCATTTAAACCGAAAAATATTAACTCAATCCAACGACTATCGAGAATTCAAGTATTTTGGATCTCAGGTATTTTGCCTTACTTATCCTATCCTTCTACTTTCCTTGATCCGATGGTCGGGATATTTCCCGAAGTGTTCCTTAGATTAGATGGTTAACGTCTACTTCGTGATAGTTTGTGGTTTACCCTGTCCTTCCACTAAACTTGATCCAATGGTCAGGATTCTTTCCGAATTGTTCCTCAGATCGGATGACTCATGTCCACTTCGAGACTTTGGCCTTTCTTACTTCTCATTTTACCCGAAGTGAGATTACCTGAAGTGTAACCTCCTCACAACTTTTAACCCGAAATGAATGTTGTCTGTTGATCGTGATCTTAGATCGATGACTCGATCTGTCTGCGATGCTACTTTTCCTTGGTTTAAATCCAATGGCTCTTCTTTTTCCCAAAAATTTACCTACAATCGGATGGCTCATGTTTACTTAGGAACTTTGGCTTCGGCTAAAATTACTTCATGCACATTTCCTTCGGTTGATTTTACCCGAAGTGGTCAATTCCAGGATGACCATGTGTATGTTACTTCCATGATCTATGGTCCATGAATTACTCTTTCCTTCCACTCAACTTGATCCAATGGTCGAGAATGTTCTCGGAGCAGATAAATGATCATGGATGATTGCAGGGTCCTCACTAGAATGACGTTTAAAACTTTTGTCGAGTTCCACAATGAAAACTACTCGTTTGGTAGTGGAATTGATGCCAATTGTAGATGTATTGGCAAGTGATGATCAAGAGTCTAGACTAATTGCGGGATTGGAATTAATGTGTTGTTTAATTCTCCCTTTGTGCTCCACAATCAATCCCTGCCCTTGATCTGGTGCTTGCATATCCAATGGCCATGACTTGATCTGATTGTTGACGAGTCCTTCTCTTCTAACATGACGGTCTAGACTAATTGTGGGATTGGAATTAATGCGTTGTTTGATTCTCCCTTCACCCTCTGCAATCAATCCCTGCCCTTGATCCGACACTTGCATATCCAACAGTCACGACTTGATCTGATCATGTTTTTGCAATGCACTTTTCCTTCTGAGATTTGATCTCTGCATGTTGTCTGACATTTTCATTTTCTGCATACTATTTGACATTTTCATTCTCTGCTAACTTTTATACTGTTGACATCAATGACAATTTCATCAATGATAACTCAAAAATGACAATTCATCATAACAACTTATCATCACATCACAATGACAACATATCAATGACAATATGTCCAACAATCTCCCCCTTTTTCATTAAGGGAAACACACTACATACACAAAATCCCCTTGTGATGATTCTATTCTCTATGAAGTTACTCTCCCTCTTTGACATCAATGGAAAAGGGTTGCTCCCCTTATGATCAACCTCTATCTCTCTGTATTTTGTTGAACAAAATATGAACTTGGGTAACTCCCCCTACATTCATGCTCTGCATGCCATAATTGAATGACACCCCTGTCAATATTCTCTCTTTGCCTCTGACTACTCTCCCCCTTTGTTTCTGAAAGGGTAGCTCTTTCTGACAAGGCCTATTCTCCTGTTAATTTTAAATATTCTTGGCATAATCCTTTGATTTTGTAGAACTGAATTTAAACTTCTTTTGGTATTTTATTTCTTTGGCTAACAAATTATGACTTCATCGGAATTTGATATTGTCCCATATTCTTCTATAGGCACTTCCTTTTCTTAGGCTTGATTTATTCCATATTGAATTTCACATTCTTTATTAGGACCTTCACCCATCATGTTCTTCTTATTATTTTTTTCATTTTCAGGTGTAATATCATCTTTCTTGCTTTCTCCTTCATATTTTCTTCTCCATATCTTTCTATGAGATATTCTTCTTTTTGGATCTTCTCTTTCTAATTGTGTTTTTGGAGATTTTCCATCTCCTCTCTTCTTCCAACTTTTATTAGGTTTTGTCGCTGACTTGAATGACTTATTCAAATATTGACTTTTTGTATTCTTGCAGTTTTGGGATTTGTGCCCAAACCTATCACAGTTGTAACATCTCATTGTATGACAAAATTTTGTTGTGTGCCCAAAAACATTACATCTCCAACATCTAATTGAGTTTTTGGATTTTCTTGTATATCCTTCCTCTAGTTTCTTGCAATCCACTGCTTTATGGCCAAAGCTATGGAAAGAAAATCAATAGCCATTGAAGGTGTTTCCATTCTTGATTTTATTTTGTCTTCAAAAATTTGTTATTTGATTTTCTTCTTCCTTTTTACTTCTATAGCTTCCTTCCTTAACAAAGTTCATGACTTGTAATTGCTTTGTACTTGCACCTTTTCCTTTTAAGAAGGACGATCCTTTCTCATGTTTGTAAATGGTGATCCATTTGTTATTGTCTTCTTTCTTATTGTATCCAAGACTAGTTTTGTCATCAATTGATCTTTGGCTCTTCCAAATATTATCTAGGATAGCTAAGATATTATGGAAATTGACAATCTTATTTGTCTTTTCATTCATCTGTTTGATATTGACTATTTCTAACTTTAATATTTGACATAATTCTTCCTTTTTAGTCAACTGAATCTTTACGTCTTCTTCCACTTCTTTAGCATGTTCAAGATGAGTCTTTAGATTGATGACTATTTCTTCTATCTCATCCAAGACTTCTTTGAATTTAATAGTTTTGTCATATGTCTTCAATTCTTCCATATCTTTTGTTAGATCAAAAACTTTAGTTTTCAATATTTTTATTTATTCCTCGTATTTTAGCTAAATCCTTCTGAGGTTGATGGATTCTAATTCAAACATTTGGCATGATTCTTCCTTTTTAGTTATTTGGATCTTCTGGGCTTCTTCCTTTTTCTTAGCTTATTCAATTTGAGTCATTAGATCTACATTAGTACTTTCATTTATCTTTTTGAAATTGATGGGTTCCAATTCCAACATGTGGTAAGAATTTTATTTCTTTGTTAACTGGATATTTAGGTCTTCTTCACTTTCTTTAATTTCTTCCAGTTGAGTGTTTAGTCTGTTAACTAATTCTTTTAATTATTTTAGCACTTATTTTCTTTTATTGTCATGTGTCTTTAATTCTTCCATCTCTTCTGTTAGATTAGTAACTTCGGTTTTCAATATTTTGATCTCCTTTTCTTTGTCTTCTAGTTGAACTCTCTGTTCAAACTCTTCATGGTTCGATTGATCTAAATTTTGAAGTAGCATCATATATTTCTGTTGGAGTTTCTCCAACTCTTCTAGAGTGCACATAGTTGTGTACTCAATATGATCAAGAACATCCTTAGTAGCTTCAATATATAGACTATTTTCTGGTTCCATACTAATCACTTCAAATGTAGTTATAACATTAGTCTTAAAATATAATAGTTCTTCTTTAGTGAATACTGAGGTATTCCTCAATTCCTTGATGAGGTTGTCTTCTTCATTGTTAACCGGGGTTTGCATCAAATCCTTCATTTTATTCTGATTAGAAATATTTTTCTATGTATTGTGTTCTTCAATCTAATTTGAATTCTCCTTTTCTTTATCTTGATCCTTATTTTGATAAGAATTATTTTCTTCTGAGTTTCGTTCTTTATTCTGATAGGAATCCTCTTCATTAGAATTTTTCCTTACTTTGATAGGATTTCTCTTCTTCTTGTGTTTCATTATGATAACTATTTTCTAGTTGAAGCCATAATTCTTTAGCAGATTTGTAGTGCTTCATCTTTTGTTTGACTTGGTCTAACAATCCATCCTGAATTTCTTTTAAGGCTACTGAATTGTTTCTCCTTGTCTCCTTTGCAGTTTTGGTTTTGCTGCTTGAAGTAGTTAAGTGCCAGGGCTTACTTACTATCAAATCCCAAACTCCAAATCCTCTTGGCTTCATATATATTTTCATATTTTCCCTCCATGATGAATAATCTATTCCATCAAATAAGGGAGCTTCATTTCTAGATATAGCAATCTGTGCACCCATTTCTTATGAATCTACCTTCAATGTTTAAACTATGCTGAAGGAACCTTTCTCTGATACTAATTGTTGAAATGAATACTTGACATTGAGAGGGGGGGTTGAATCAGTGTCACAAAACTTTGGGCATTTTTCACTTTTCACAAATTAACTAAACAACAAATATTTATTTCATTTTCTCAATCAATATATATAAAAGAATAAATTATATATTTATTTATTTAACTTGAATGAATACATAAGATCAATCTTTGAATTTCATCTTCAAACAATTATGAGAGACCCAACTCTCTATTAAAAGACTCATCTTGTAGTTCTCAGATCAAACTGAGAAATGATGAATCCAATCCTCATAACAAGTCCCATCTTGTTGATCTTAGATCCAACTGAGATGTGAGGAATCCAATCCTCATAAAACACCCAACTTGTAAACAGGAACCAACCTGATAGAATGAACCTTCATTCAATCCATTATATATAAATATATATACTTCAACAAATTCAACTACACGTTCATCTCACCATTCCTTGTTTTTTATATAATCTTCCAACTGGTGTGAGCTATGATGTAACAACCCTCCTAGTTAAGGACAACTACTCTGACAACAGGTGCAATTTTTTTTTTTTGGTTGTTTAAAGTGTGTGCGCACATGTAGAAGAAACAACCCCCTCGACTCTACGTCACCACTCGAACCAACAGGACGCAAGTAAGACGAACCCAATCAAGACGACCTGACCTATCACAGTGACAACAAGAAACAAACGCCCCTGGACATGAGGCGGGCAACTAGCAGCTGTAAGCAGAACAAACACCAGGGGTTAGGCATAGTACAGTCACAGAATGAAAGAATCCAACAGTGGAGTCGCAATGGTGGAACTGTGCCTTTAAACAGCCTGAGACTACTGATACGGCTCAGAGTGTGTCGCAAGAGTGGAACTGTGCCTTTAAACAGCCCGAGACTCTTGATACATCACTGGATTCTTGACGCAGGGAAGCATACAGACATAAATGCTAGGGCTACTGAAGGTGACTAATTCCCGCCCGACACGAACAGACTACGCAATACAATACCACCAAGTGCTACAAATCGGGGACAATCATGACCGCTACGGGAGGCGCAAGTCAGGAGGACTCAATCGACTCTATGCTTAATTCAAGGCATTCCAACATATAAGTTCCTCATTAATAATAAACATCACCATCTCCTAATAATTAACACGGAACAATAGTAATGTCAGCATTCCTTACCCTACGCCTACAATGAGCCTCCTTGCTTTGATTAGTACTCTAGCCAATGATAACATTTAAACTTAACAATTATTATTAACATTAACTTGACCAAGAGCATTAACATTAGGCATTACCATCAATGGAAACTAAAAAGAATCCAACTTAACATTGACATGACAATAATCATTAACATTCAACTAAGCCAATAATAACATTGCGGTCTAACATCATCTGAATATTCATTTAACAATTATTAACCTCGCGACTTAAGCATCCCCATTAATATTGCAATTCAACTAGTCTTATCATTCCATTAAATATTATTAATATTGCAATTAAACAATAAGTAAATAATTACTTAACCCTGCAATTCCACCAGCCTTAACAATTCAATTAAAGAATACCAACAATTCAATTAAACCATTACTTAACATTGCGATTTAACCATCACCTTTAACATGGCAAATTAAAACAATAAATATTAGTGCAATTTAAACAATATCACCATTTCTAATAAGCAACTTTTAAGGTTGCAGTTAAGGCTTCATCACTAGCTTTTCAATTTAACCATTATTAATCATGGCCATTAACAAGTACAATCATTGCGAATCAACAATTATTAATAATCCAAGTCAACAACATAACTAACTCCATAACTCACCAACTAAACTCCAATTAAATTATAATATTACCTTTACAATATAATAACCTCGCACATTTACTAACTATTTTCCAAACAAAATTATATTGACAACACCACAGCGCAAGCTTTATTCCATTTATGATATAAGGGCTTGCAATTCTCTAACTAAATTCCGATTAAATTTTAATATTATATTTACAATGTAATAACCTTGTGCTGCCTTTGTAACAAAATAGCAACGTAATTTTAACTAATAAAGGCTTCCGCTAAAGCCCATAAAATGATCGCTGGTTGACCTAAAAGTTTAGCTCCAAGGAAACGTGTAGTATTGAGATTTAACTATTCATGCTTCGGTCACAAGACAGGGTATAAACCAAGTATTCCGCTAGAACATAATGCCAGCTGGTGGTTACTTCTGGAGCCAGCGAACAAATATATCTGTCCGTCATTAAGAGCGGGCCGGGCGACAATTAAAAACCTAGCTATGATATGCGTGCAAGCTATTCGACAGGGCGAGGGTAACCCACGCAGCTGTCACTGACAGGCCCTGCGCAGTCCATGGCTGGGTAAGAGGTAAGGCAAGGGCAGGGCGTTTTAAAACCACAAGGAGGCAAGGCGGCAAGGGCATTTAAGACATTTGCGGCCTTGTGACGGCAGACAGGTAAGCGCTCAGGCGAAAGTTGGGTGGTGGTAACAAAATCGGCCTAAACAATTGCTTCTCTGCGCAGGTGGGAACCAACACACCAGGAAGGCGGTTACAAGACAATAGGAAACGAACACTATCTAAAGCTCCTTGATAATCCTATATTTGAAAACCACAGTAATACCTAAACGCTAGTCAACAACTAACACAAATCATTGCAGTCTAACAACGATGGATAACCGAACGATAATGGAAGAGGAAGTGCCATAATAATTTAATTACTGGAAAAATGTATGGCACAGTGATATTCCTTTATATGGCTCACGCCTTATAGTAATGACAGGACGGATATAACAATCATAAACGAAATTAACCTAATCCTGCCATTCTAACTGTATGGTAACCGAACACAAGTCGCTCAACAGGTCCCTGATGTTACCTTGATCCTAGAGGAAGTCAGAGAGGGCACTTCTGCCGTCTCTTTCACAAGTTTCTCATATATTTCTTCTTTGAATGAAGGGTGATAATTTATGTTTCTGTTTTTCTTTTAGATCATGCTGATACGCAGGTTATGGTAATAGATTTTTTTTTTGGTGATATATTGTCTTATTATCAACTGATTCACAAATAAAAATTTAACTAATAGAAGGACTGTTCTAATATTTTTGGTTGAATATGACAAGAGTTCAATGGAACAGATAAAATGTACCAGCAAAAATGTAAATGAAGTATGCACAATATTTATTATAATTTCCACTCAAACTACCAACGGCAATAGAAATGCCATTTTATTTGATATTGAAGATATAAAGTTGGGCAAAATACGTATCCATTTCTCATAAATCTTATCCAGACATGGAAGTTATAAGAATTAGTCCTTAATTGAGGAAGCCATAATATTATTCTAACTTTACATATAACTCATTTACCCTGGCGTAATGAAAGAAAGCAACAAGAATGATCTCTGAATCTGGCAGTGTGTTTATTCGATAGTAACCACAGGAGGGCAAGGAGATTTAAATATCAGCGACGGAATATAACACTACGATTTAACTGGACTAAGGAAAGGAACAATCTAATACCACAATCTCGTCCACGAAAGGGGACGCCCAGCCATAGATTCAAACACGGCCACTATGGGGACGCCTAGCAATAAAAAGAATGCCCAATACAGATATAAAATGCCCAATACTCCGTATACACGCCCAACAATAAAAAGAATAAACTCTATACAAATATAAAATGCCCAACACAAATAAAAATGAAACCCCACTGCAAATAACCGCCCACTGTAATAAAAATCGAAACCCTACTGCCTAAAATTCGCCCAATGCTCCAAAAACGAATTCCACTGAAAAACAAAACTCCCAATACAAAAAAAACGAAATCCCACTGCTGAGAATTCGCCCAATGCACCAAAAACGAAATCCACTTGAAAAACAAAACGCCCAATATAGAAAAAAAACGAACCCCACCGCCAAGAACTCACCCAATGCACCAAAAACGAATTCCAATGAAAAACAAAGGCCCAAATACAAAAAAAAACGAAACAACCATAACCCCCACTATTTACCAGCAACCCTAAACTGAACTGATTGAAAAAAATGAGAATCTTCTGAGTTTGAGGACGAGGAAAGGTCATTCACATCCATACAATCACAATCTTAGCAGTAATCACTATGCCTTCTACCTTACTAAGTTCAGGAACATACCTTTGCCTTGTTGTCTGCCGCGACGATTGTTAGCTCCTGCCGCTCCTGCTCCTGCTTGCCGACCGCAACAAACTCACCGGTACCTCCCAGCCAAACGCTAGGGGTACTCTTCTTCCCCCTTAGCGCCCCAAGCTGCAAAGGGGCCACACACAATCAGAGAGTAACTAGCTCCTCAGCTCGCCTCCAAGGCTGAGCTACCGCTCAAGTCTGCTGAGGATTCCCAACTCCTACCAGAAATCAGTCAGTCTCTATTCTCTCAGCATAACAATACCAAACTCAGCAAAAAAAAAGTCCCCTCCTTTCCCTCTCCTCCTTTCCTTTATCCAGACTCAAACCCTAATTCTTCTTTTTCTTAGGTTTTTCCCCTTTTTCCTCTTTTGACTTTCTTATTTTTCTTTTTAGTTTATTTTGTTTATATATTTCACTTTTATTTTTCTTTTTCAAAAATTCAAAGGTATGTGCGCTCATTTTGTTATTTTCTTTTATTTTCACATGCTTAACTTTATTCGTTTATAATTGTTTATAATATAAATATACATATATATATATATATATTTTCATTTTTCTATTAATAAACATGCATTCATCATTTAATTTACCATTAATATATCTGTATATTTAGGATTAATGAGAGATTAAGGCGATGTCAAACCAGTACAGGGGAAAAGTAAATGTTTTACAAAAATGAATAAAGAGGATTTACGAGGAGGGATGGCGATATAGTATTGTGAACTAGACAAGTAAAAGGGAGATGGATACTGGAAGATCTAGGCGATGGAGGATAGTTTTATTAAGTAGACAAGGATAAAGAG
>SNQJ01S0041324.1:58510-97307 GCA_010110895.2 Picea sitchensis | reverse complement strand
TGTATAAAATATAATCATTTCAAGGACTAGGTCACTAATGAAAATTTTGAGTTAAGAGGAGAGGAAAAAGGATTGAAATATGACATGATAGTGCAAGGATGAAATTCTTCTAATTTAGTCAAGTCAACCAATTAATGACTAAGCGAGATACAACTAAAAGTTAGTTGGGGGAAAATAGATTGAAAATTTTCTACCATTAGTTGCCAACTCGAAAAAAGTAGTTTATATTCCACTTTTAGTAGTATTTTTAGTAACAATTTAGCCAATTTGTACTAGTGAGTGGCAGTTCATTGTTTGCAGATGGTGGCTAGAGAAATTTTTATAGTGGAACTAAATCCAAAGGAAAAGAGAAATAACATAGATGAAAAAACTTATACCAGTGGAGGTTAGAGGCACATGTGGTGTGTGCCAGATGTAGTGAAGAAAAGGAGGATCTGGAAATGGAATTCTTTATTTTCCCTTAATATGTTAGTGTTGACCAAAAATTGGTCACCTATATGTTCCCGCTCTTGGAATAATAATAAAAATGATATTGGAAGATGGATATTTTTTGAACTATTATATGTTCATTGCATAGCCCTTGGTATCAGCTTTGCCATGCATTTCATAGAATCAAAATCAGGGCCTCCATGACCAAGATAAGCATACTTATGTCTAGAAGTCCAATGGAGGTATTACAAGAAGAAATATAAAAAATGTTCTAAGTGACATGTTCTCTCCTCTCTTTTCCCTTCATATCTATTCATTCTCTCATTTTATACTTAGTCATTTTTCCCATTGTCTCATTACTTTCATATTCCCTTACCATTTTCCACACTTAGCCATTTTTCTTTATTCCTTTCCACATTGACATTCATTTCCCTATTCCTTTATTTTCCCATTTCTTTTTATTTTCCTTTCCATTTTCATTATCCCATTTTCCCATTTTTTTCCTTTTCCCTTTTTCCTTTCCTAAATTTCATGTAATTCCTTTATTTCTCATATATTTCTTTTCATTTTTCATATTTCACGTGAGTTTTATTTACTATGGATTACAGTGGGTTCGCGAGTTGGTGATAATTCCTAAGAGTATGTTTTATCTCTGCTACCCTCACAATGCACTTTGACTTCCACCACCTTCATTATGCACACAACTCTTTTTACTACTCTTTACTATGTAACTCCTCCAACACTTAGCCAAATATATGAGTTACCACAGGTTCATGGGTTGGTGATATAATATTTCTTTTGTATATCATGTGCAAGTCCGTCCGACCGATTCTCCTCTCCTATCCACTTTAGTTAACACTTATAAATTTTCACACTTATTTCTTAGTATGTCTTACTGCGGGTTCACGGTGATTTCTGATTTCCTCACCTACCTCTGGAACATCTCCAAGTGAAACATTGCAATTAAATGGATGGTTCCACATGGCAACTAATTAATGGAGACACATGGCAGCATACAAAAAGTGACACATGGCGTGATTTTATTGGATGACATATGGCAGATTCTTATTGGCAGATTGTTGGCCAACTGAGTGATGACATGTGGAAAAATTTGGTTGGGTGACTCATCATTGTTGATTGGGCACATTGGTGGTTGACTGGGCATGCAAAATTATTATTATATTCAACAATTTTCCAAGGGTCAAATCCTCCAAGCTCCATAATCTCCTCTCTTCTTTATTTATTGTCAAGTGTATATTACAATTAACTTTATATACCACTAATACGCTTTTATTCCCGTACATGTGGGATAATAATAATGAAGAAAAGTCGAAATCCAAGAAAGGAGGTCTAAATTAAATCAAGGGTCCACATTTACCAATCAAACTTGATTGACGATGGCTGAGTCACGATCTTGCAAAGGCTATATATTGAGTTCCTGACCTCCGTTTGAAGCAAAATTTATACCGTTGAAAATTTATTTCAACATAGAAGATGGTGGTATAGGTTTCAAGTGTTGAAAGTTGATACATTTTTCTCAGAAAATAAAATACCAGTCAGCTGCATTTTTTAATGGGCCTGCATGACAACTCAACTTCACAAGCTCATATCTTGAGATCCAGATGACGGATTTGGGAAAAGTTTATATCGTTGGAAAGTTGAGACAATGAAGAAAACATTAGAATTGGTTTAAAATTTGGTTTTAACTTTCTTAAAATTAAATTTCAGTCGTCCTATTTTAATGGGAAATTAAAATGGTTTAAAATTTGGTTTTAACTTTCTTAAAATTAAATTTCAGTCGTCCTATTTTAATGGGAAATTAATTAAATTGTGAAAATAAAAGTTTATTTAAATACTTTTATTAAAAAGGGAAAGAAATAGTTGAGACGGTTCCTGTAACCATCAATCAAGACAATGAAAGGACAAAACAACTCGAGTAAATACATGAGATGCCATCATAGTAAGTTTACGTTGTTCACATCTTTCTTTCTTTATCAGTTTCTTCATCTAGTTATTCCACCTCTTTCACTAGAAAGGTTTAACCAAAATCTGATAACTTCTCATTTTCTTCTTTCCAAGTCTTGTTGTTCTACTTTCGCTCTCCATCCTCTTTCTACAAGATTATTTCTTGTATTTATTTTCTTTATGGTCCGCGGGAGCCCCAATCCTAGTCCTTAGGACAAACACATTTTAAATTTCAAAGAGTATGTAACAACCTATATATTTTTTAGAAATTTCAAGAGAGTTACTTCGAGAACAATCTTGACTGTACTTTGTAACCCTGAGTTTTGAATATAAATTATTTGAGGTTGATCTATCATTATCTTTATTTGAGCTTCCCATGTTCACTCTATTAAATTTCTCTTATGCATGCGAACCATCTTCTTTTTATTTTTATGTGATAAAAAATCTTTAGTTTAACTATGATGAATGTGAGGAAATTTTGTCTACTTTGTTAAATGTGTGAAATGTGTAATTCCTGGTCATTTCTCAGGAACTTGTTTTAAAATAAAAACAAAATATTATAGTCCTTGTTATTTTATATTTCCTTGATTACCACGACGAACTTCTACAAAGTCCCACATTCTGAAAATCTAGAGTCCCGAGAAAATACGAAGTAAAGAGGAGTACCACCTCCATAAAAACACAGGGGGATTTATATCCTTGTGAGTTTTTCGTTTCAGTTCTAACGAATTTAAGTGTCAACAATTAGTTTTTTGTTTGTAGTAAGAAGGGAATTTGCAATTGTAGATGAAATTGAATGTATCGGGCTAAGAAGGAGATATGAACATCAACAAAAGAAGATGCAATAGAAAGATGATGTGAAAGAAAATGAATTTATAGAGATTACAAAATTGTAAATTAGAAAGGATGTAGAATTAGAAGTTGAAGAGGATGAAGACGTCCGAAGAGAAATCTTGAGTAGAAGAATATTCCATGAATATAAGTGATCTGAGAGGAAGCATGAGTGAAGTTGTTGAGTTGAATATGGACAAAATTATGGTCACAAAGAAAGAGGAAGTTGATGTGTTGATGGGTCCTAGATCCCTTTAGTTCAACAAAAGGAACCAAACCTGCCACCGAGGCCCAATTAGACTATGCAGCGTTTAATAGTGGAATGGTTCTCTAGATGTTGCGGTCTGACCAATTAATCGATGGGCTTTACGTTTTCTTGCGAAGGCGTCTCCTTCATTTTGGACTTTCTCTTTTTGTATTTTCTCTTAGGTGGGACCAATATAAGATGAATCTGGTATAAACAAACTTGGCAAAAAAATGGGAAAAGGTTCTAAATACTGGAGAAGAGGTTGAGCTTGGGATAACCCATTGCTCAAGCATGCAAACATCAATTGTCTACCACAGGCCTAGTACTAATATGTTAACCATGTGAGTATTTCGATTTCTTGTTGATATACTTATTAGTAGAAGAAAACACGCATGTGATAAGATAAGGACAAGCAAAATAATTCACCTAATCATAATCATCCATCACATAATAACACAATGATTCATCTTCATCATTTAAAGAAAATAACTGTAAAAACATTACATCAGATAACCTATCAATAGATTTAATAGCTCTTACTTGTTACAACATACATTCATGAGATGAGATAGGAAATAATTCTTCTCCACATCCAATCATACACGCGTTTGATGAAAACACAACTTTGTCTCTGGTCCAGAAGGACTTCTCAATTAAAGGCAACTCCAAAATAATTCTTAACAAAATAAGAAATGAAAGTTTCTTGCAACAACTATCAACCTTTAACTAATCGGTCAATGCTCTTATTTATAACATAAAATTAACTAAAAATAATGGCTGAAGTGCAATTAAGTAAAACAAAATTCGCCACGTGGCATTATCTCCTAACAGTTTTCTAACAGTCATCTCAAAATATCACTTAAAAGGGTGACTCTTCTCATACTCCGACCAATTGATGAACAACTCCTCGCAGGTGTTGGCGTATGGGAATCTATGTTGTTCCATCGGGGCCACATAAATCTCTCTGATATTTATTGCATGTGCCCGATATTTAACTAGACTAGCACTCAACTGTTGCAGCATAGCCCGAGATTTGATCGAATGTTCCGTAAATTGTCGCACCTGACCTGGCGCTATGTCCGTCACCTTTGCTATTCTTTCGGCCCATTATGCATATTGTTTGGTGTGCGATTCGACTATGTCGCACAATTCAACAAAGTCATCGGGTGTGCCGAACTTGGGAAGTCCGATATATTTCATCACCCAATTAATCTTAATCCAATGTTTCTCATAGAAGCTTACAACAAAATCGGTGTTCAGTTGCTCATTCGGGTCTCTGAGCTTGTAGTAATTATGCACCTCCACCGGAAGGAAAACCTCGACACACTCGCCATTTTCATCATTAATCAAGCATCTTTTCAGGAGTTCTATGCAAGGGAAATCTAGAGTTTTTCTTGCTACCATGTGCAGGTACGATGTTTGGATATTGGGAAAGACTTCATCATTGAGCTTCCTCATATCAGGATCGCTAAGGGGAGTATATTCGGGAAATTCTTCCCGCTTGATCTTCTTGAAAATTTCTCCCCATTGCGGGAGTACTGCCTTGGTTCCTACGCTTTCCTTTGTGTCCCCAAAGGCCGAAGGTTGAGTGAAAATCTTCTTGGAGGATGTCCTTATATACCGCATAAGCCTGTTTATCAATAGAAGGATAATTAAGTTCATATCCTTGGATATTAGTGCTCATGAATGACACCAAAACCTCGTTGTTTTCATCATCCTTCTGAGTCAAGACTGTAGCTAATAATTGGTCGGAGGCGAAAGTATAGAGGAAGAAATATCTATTAAAATCGAGACTTCGTAACGCGGGGGCTTGAGATATAGCAGTTTTAATATTTTTGAAAGAATTCTTTTGTTGATCGTCCCACTTAAATTCAACATCTTCGCAGATCATTTTTTGTAGTGGTCTGACAGTCTCGACGAAATCAAGTGTGAATTTTCTTACAAAGTTTATTTTCCCAAAGAAGGATTGCATTGTATTTTTGTTGTGAGGTAACATGATTTGAGTTATAGATTTGATTCGCTCAGGGTCTATGCGAATTCTATCTTGGGATATAATATGACCTAATAGCTTTCCTTCTTCCACACCAAATATAGTCTTTTTAGGGTTTAAAGATATATTGTATTTTCTACACCTTTCAAAAATCTGGGTTAAGTGTTGGATGTGCTCCTCACTATTTTTTGAATACACAGTTACATCGTCCAGATACACTACCACAAACTTGTTGATCAACCCTCAAAACGCTACATCCATTTCCCTTTGGAAGGTTTCCCCTGCGTTGATTAACCCAAAGGGCATGCGTTTGTAAGTGAAAGTTCCCCACTTGGTTCGGAAGGTAGTTTTCAAATGGTCTTCCTTGGAAACCAAAACTTGATTGTAACCTGAGAAACCGTCTAGTAGAGACAAAATCTCAAAATTGGACACGGTCTGCAATAGTTGCTCCATCGGTGGGACTGGGTAGTTGTCCTTTTCTGAAGCTCTGTTGAGGTTCCTAAAATCTACGCATAAGAGGATTTCTCTAGACTTTTTCCTCACAGGAACCAAATTTTATACCCACGCAGAGTGTCTAACCAAGAAGATAATTTTGGCATCTAAGAGTTTCTTCAACTCCTGACACATGAGAGGTTCCAGGGATGGGTGATACTTTAAGAGATTCCATTGGAAGAGTTTCACTTGAGGATTTAACGAGATAGTGTGTTGAATGATGTGGGTATCATAAGTTTTCAGATCTTTGTAGGACCATGAAAATACATCTTGATATTGTTTGAGTAGTTTGAGATAAGCCTTCCTTTCCTCTTTAGATATAGTCTTGCCGAGATTTATATTCCTTGGGTTTTTCGGGGTTCCAAGATTTATAGTTTCATGCATGGGACAGGAACTACCGGTCTTCGTGTTTTTAGGCCCCTTAAACCATTCTTTCAGATCAAAAATATTTTCTAAATTTTCTATCCCTTTCGGGATCGTGTGAGACTTCGATTTGTCAGTTGGTTGAACTATCTGAGGATCCGTTTCTGTGGATTGTTATTGGAATACTTCATCATCAATAGATAAGTCTTTGAAATTATCTTGGTTAGTCAGAAATTTTATGATCTGTTCATCTCCTTCAAAGACCTTCCAATTAGAAATGTTGTTAGGCATTGATGGTTTGTAGAGTAGTTCCACAATGACCCGGTTGGCTTCATAATCTTCTAAGGGTGACAACCTTGAAGCAGTTGTAGCTACAGAATCGACAAGGATATTCTTTGCTCTGGGGATCACTATGATATTGAAAGCTTCAAAATGCTCTATTAACCTATGCACTTCTTGTTGATAATTCTTTAGGTGCGAGGATTTGCAATGTATAGTATTCCTTGTTTAATGATAATCTCAGAATCTCTGAAAACCTTCAATTCTTTGACATTTAATTCTATGGCTTTATTTAACCCTTGTACTAGAGCTTCATACTCGGCGGTGTTGTTTGTGCATTCAAATTCCAGTCTATAGGACAAGAAATAATGTTTACCCTTTGGATCAATGAGGATGCACCCTGCCCCGGATCCTTCCTGTGATTTAGATCCATCAAAGTATATGGTCCAAATTTTTCAGTGAAAATTATCCGTTTCTTCCTTCTTATTACTTTCTTGCTCTCATATCTTTGGTCAAGTGATTTCTAGCACAGGTTCTTGATAGAAGAGGGTTTCCTATGAAAGTATCGAGATTTCTCTTGGAAGACCATTTCATAATTTTGAGTGAGAGGGAGATCAGATGAGAGAGGGGAGAAGTTCTCGAAGTAGGAATCGCAAGAATAATTTCCTAGCATAGGTAAATCCGTCGATGAGGGTTTGTTCAGGGTTTCTAGGTCAGTGACAATATGTTTCATATACCTTTCCCTATCAATTATGATCATATTTTTGTATCCCTTTAGCAGTAGCCAAAGGTGTGCCCAATCTATACTAAAGTATTTGTTTAACTTCTCAGACCAATCTCGTCTTAATAGTAACCCATAAGCTTCTGAGATATCTACTACAATGATGTCAATTACTTGCACAAACTTAGGATGTGTCGCTATTATGATCATTACATCTTTGATTTCTCCCATGACTTTGACCTGGGTTCCATCTAGTTGTATGACATGTTTATCTCTTTTGAGAAGAACAACATTTAATTTTTTGCAAATAGAAAAAGGCATAACATTGGAAGATGCTCTTGAATCGACTAAACAATTGTGGAGGTTCCTGTTGAAAACTTCAAACGTTAAAAGGAACGGTGGGACAAAAGGTTTTCCCTTCTTATCTTCTGAGCATGTGTTCACAGTTGGTTTATTTACCAGATCTGTGGGAGTTAGATTTCTTTCTCGTTCATTGCTTGTCGTAGGGTTTTCTACTGATTTCAAAGCTTGTAGCAGAAAGTCCTTTTGCTGAGGGATTCTACATATATCCATAACTGATATATTAGCCTTCAACTTCTTCAAACATTCAACTACGTTTTAATCAAGTTTGGGTGATTCTCGAGTATGGATTCTTATAGGGTTCTTACGGGAGAAAAAGGTGCTTTCAGGTGATCGGGAGTTGACCTCCCCCCCGACGTTTGGGTAGTAGTAGGATATTTGAAGACAGGTGGACCCTTACTTCGCATTTGCACCACCGAGACCTCTACGGGTGGCTCTTGAAACTCAAATAACTCGTCGGAAGGCATGATTAGGTCAGGATCCCATATCAACATGGTTGTATCTTCGGGTGGATCAATCACTTCCTGATCAGAAACATTCATAACTGAATTACTTCGTTGTTCGGTCAGGGAGACTTCGTTTATAAACTGATTTGCCATCAAAATCATGGCATGCACCCATTGAGGAAAGTCTCTTTCGGAGTGGTTTTCCTGCTGATAAGTACATAAAGAATCAGATGCTACCTTTCCCAGATCGATATTTAAGTTAGCTGGGGGAGGTTCAATTTTTTTGAATGACTGGTTTTTTTTAAAGAAAGGCTTATAGAGCGTTTGGCCTTAGTTTCCTTCCCTTGCATTTCTCTTCATGTCTATGATCTCATTTGATAATCTCTTAACCATGCATTGTAGGTCTTCTATATCTCCATTACGCTTTTCGTGAGCTTGTTCTGCTTGTTTCCCTGACATTCTAGTCTAAAGGAGTCCTCTCCTGGGAGGAGTTTGGACTTCTTTTTTAACTAACGAGACTTGGCCTTCCTTACATCCCTTCATTTGGAACTCTATCATTTTGGCTTCTTCAAAATTCTCAGCCAGGGTTCATTTGGAAACTCTCTTCACAAACATGGAAATAGAAGCTGGGAGGGCGTTAGCATATACTTCGATTTGCAACTCCTGAGTTGGTTTAGCTTCAGGTTGGAATTTTCTCAAAATAGTTGTGAATATTTGATTGAAATATTTAACCTTCTCTTTTGAACTCATGGTGGCGGTGAACAATTCAACCATCAAAGTTCGTGTAGTGGTTTCTTCGACAAATTTATATAGAAAAACCTTCAGAAACTTTGTCCAACTGGTTATGGATCCTACAAGTAGGTTAAAATACCATGTGGAGGTTGAGTTATCAAAAGTGTAGGGGAACATCCTGCAAACTACGTCTTCATGTTGGACATTTATTAGTCTGATAGCCAGTATGAATTTCTTTATATGGTCTTCAGGCAATCCCGAGGTTTCAAGGTCAAATTTAGGGAGTAGCTTCTCTGGTTGTTGGGGAAGGTTATGTATTCGCCCAGGGATGGCCAAATCATCTCTGGCCAACCAAGGTTGATTGTCCTGTGGTGGGTTTCCCCTTTATTCATCATGTTCGTTGTGATATTCCATGTCTTCAGATTCTGAGTTAAACTCCTCCTCTTCCGAAAAATCATTTGGTTCACAGACGTCGTCGGCTGGCGTTTCGGGGATCAGATTAAGAGGATGTTCGATTTCGGTGATTGCAAAATCTATTAGGTCTTCTATTGTGTGCACAAAAACCTGGTCGGGGGTGTCGACCATTGGTCTTCTTATTTTTTTGTCTTTGAGGAAGTATCAGAGCTAAAGACAATGCATCGATATATCGGGCGTATGCTCTTCAGATTCTTATGAATTGATTTAATTCCTCATGAGGGAGAGCGTAAGGTATGTCAGGGAACAATCGTTCTTCCTCGGGCTGGGGTGAGTTACTCGTTTCAGAAGTACTCAGTGTGTGTGGGATGTCTTGGGAATGACTAGCCATGCATGTGGGTTGTTTTGAATCTGTAGGTTGTTTGAAATATTATGTGGAATATGTATTCATCCATTCATTCTCAGGCCCTCCTTCTAGTGCCAATTCTACTACTGGGTCCTAGATCCCTTTAGTTAAACAACATGAACCAAACCCGCCACTGAGGCCCAATTAGAATCTGCAACGTTTAATAGTGAAATGGTTCTCCAGATCTTGCGATCCGGCCAAGTAATCGATGGGCTTTGTGTTTTCTTGTGAAGGTGTCTCCTTTAGTTTGTACTTTCTCTTTTTTTATTTTCTCTTAGATGGGACCGATATAAGATGGAAGCCAGTATAAACCAACTTGGCAACAAAACGGGAAAAGGTTCTAAATACTGGAGAAGAGAATGAGCTTGGGATAACCCGTTGCTCAAGCATGCAGACAACGATCGTCTACCACCAGCCTAGTACTAATACATTAATCGTGTGAGTATTCCAATTTCTGGTTGAGATACTTATTACCAAAAGAAAACACACATGCGAAATGATAATGGTAAGAAAAATAATTCACCTACTCATAATCATCCATCACATAATAACACAATAATTCATCTTCATCATTTAAAGAAAATAACTGTAAAAACATTGCATCAGATAACTTATCAATAGATTTAATAGCTCTTACTTGTTACAACATACATTCATGAGATGATATAGGAAATAGTTCTTCTCCACATCCAATCATACACGCATTTTATGAAAACCCAACTTTGTCTCTAGTCCAGAAGGACTTCTCAATTAAAGGCAACACCAAAATAATTCTTAACAAAACCAGAAATGAGAGTTTCTGGCAACAACCATCAACCGTTAACTAATCGATCGATGCTCTTATTTATAACATAAAATTAACTAAAAATAACGGCTAAAGTGAAATTAAGTAAAACAAAAATTCACCACGTGGGGTTATCTCCTAATTCTAACAGTCATCTCAAAATATCACTTAAAAGGGTGACTCTTCTCATACTTCAACCAACCGATGAACAACTCCTCACAAGTGTTGGCCTATGGGAATTTGTGTTGTTCCATTGGGGACACGTAAATATCTCTGATCTTTATTGCATGTGCCTGATATTTAACTAGACTGGCACTCAATTGTTGCAGCATAGCCCAAGCTTTGATCGGATGTTCCGTAAACTGTCGCACCTGACCTGGCGCTATGTCTATCACCTTTGTTATTCTTTCGACCCATGATGCATCTTGATTGGTGTGCGATTCGACTATGTTGCGCAAGTCGAAAAAGTCATCAGGTGTGCCGAACTCGGGAAGTCTGATATCTTTCATCACCGGATTGATCTTAATCCAATGTTTATCATAGAAGCTTACAACCAAATTTGTGTTCAGTCTCTCATCTGGGTCTCTGAGCTTGTAGTAATTCGACACCTCCACTGGAAGGAAAACCCCGACACAATCGCCATTGTAGTCATTAATCAAGCATCTTTGTGCGTCCGTGTGGTCGATAAGCCACTTCAGGAGTTCTATGGAGGGGAAAACTGGAGTTCTTCTTGCTACCATGTGCAAGTACGATCTTCGGATTTTGGGAAAGACTTCATCGTCAAACTTCCTCATATCAGGGTCGTTGTGCGGAGTATATTTGGGAAATTCTTCCCGCTTGATCTTCTTGAAAAGTTCTCCCCATTGCGGGAGTACTGCCTTGGTCCCTACGCTTGCCTATGTGTCTCCAAAGGCCGGAAGATGAGTGAAAATATTCTTGGTGGATGTCCTGATGACTGGTTCCGGCCTTGGAGTGAATTATAATTGCTTTGATGGCCCTAGGGATGAGTCTTCTCCTACTTCTGGTTCTCTCGGCTTGGGCGCCCTCGAAGATCACCTAGTACTTGGTTTCTTTGGAGGCATTTTTCCTGCAACCGAAATCAATCCTTTAGGCATGCATACAAGGTAACACCGGGTAAACAAATTTTATGAAGTGAAGCGTAAAAAATCCACAAACTGGTACATACCTGTAACACTTGTTGAACATGTTGTTTAATACTCATGGGACCTTGGAATATTTTCCCGAATTTCTCATCTCCCTCATCTTGATGCTTTGAACTCCTTTGCACACGATGATATTGTTTACGAATAACTCTAAAGAATTTAAATGGGGAAGAAACTATCGTGTCGTGTCAACCAATTAACTCGAGTTATGAGTGAAGATCAAATGAAATCTACCGTCGAATCTCTGCAATTCAATTCATCATGGGTTGGTGGAGGAGGCACAGAGGATGGTGTGACTCTATCTGTAATTTCAAACGACTGATTTGACCTGCACACGAAGTAATAACTATTGCGATATTTGGAATTTATTATCTCTTTAATTCTTCGAATCTAACGTATCTTTGCACTAAAACGTCCCATCATGTCATTTTCTTAGTGGGAAAATCGGGGATCAACGATGTATGGTGAATGTGTTCGCTTGTATCCTCTTGTGAAAAACTTTCGACGCCGATTCGATTTCTTCGTACTGTGATGACGTGGAAAAACTGACTCGGGGTGCGACTTGGGCCTCAGGAATCGATAACGACTTAGGTGAAAACTAGATCGTATGTCTATCCAATATAGAAAATATATGTGGTATATGAGGACAGGTGGTTTGTTTGCGTACATCAATCGGAGTTAGGGTTTTCAACAATCTCCTCGTGTCAAAATAAACCTAGGATTGCCGATGCCGAAAATGTATTGGGGGTTGGCAATCGGGGAAAAACTTATTATGTTTTCTATGGACTATCGGCGATATGCTTGTGTAATGCTTGCCGAAAATGAAATATTCCTTTTTCTAACACCGATGAAGATCGACGCTCGGCGACTGTGGTTTTCTCGAGTGATTTCCTTTCATCTTTAATTCTTCCCGATGCCGAATGTTTTGAGCGCGTCGGGGAAATGTTTTGGCTGTCGATTCTTTATTTAAATGTTAGTATTTTAAGTTATGGTTTTTCATATGTTCAAGCAAACTTTGAGAGACTTAAATGAGATTAAAAAATGATAAGCGAAGGCAACATTTTTCATAATGAAGTCAAATTAGACTGTGTAAAAGATCAAGTGGTACCCAAAAAGTAAAATTTGACATAGACTTTTTTAGGGTGTGTTGAGTGCTCAACAAATGGTGACTTACTGGGTGAAAGCAAAATTTGCGTTCCTCCTTCAGGCTCGGGTGATGCGAAAGCAGGTGGAGAACTTAACTGGTTTTAAATTAGAGCCTCTTTTACCCTTGCATTTGAAATTCTCCGGTTGATGCTTTCGGGTCTGCTTGTGGGGTTTTTAACCTTTATTCCACCTTCTCTTCTTGTAACCTTGTCTCATGCCCTCTTTTACGAAAGTCTAGTAAATAATTAACTGGTATGAAGCCTTTGATTACCTTTACTCACTTTCTATGGTGTTGCTCCGATGCCAGCGGGCGTCCATAGCCCTGACGGAGTCACCTCGACATCACAGACCTTACTCCGCTGCCAGCGAGCGTCCATAGCCCCGACAGAGTCACCTTGACATCACAGACCTTGATCCGTTGCCAGTGAGAATCCATATCCCCAACATAGATATATGCATACCCTCTCCTATTGTTCACTCATTTGATAAAGTCAATTTGTTTCAGCAGAATTCCTTGAGCGAGTGCGTGAGGATGACGTCTGTTTATTTTTCAAAATGAGATGGTTAAGGTGAATCCTTAGCTAGCTTTGTCTTCAGGGTTCATGCATTACTTTTCAGCTTACCAACTTTCCCTTAAGGTCTTACCAAACCACTAATAAGACACTTCTGACATTTCTCCAAAGTTGTTCATCTACGCAGGTTAGATAGAGGACCCCTTGAAACAACCGCAGGTTCCTCAACGCTTCTTTTGTTGTCTGTGAACGATGAGTTAGAAACAAAGTTTGCTATGTCACATGATTTGAGGTCAACCATTGTCTTGCTAAACACAATCTTCAAAAGCGCAAATAGAGAAAACAAAATAAAAAAAACACATTTCGCAATTGACCTAGCTAAAAGAAAAATCATGAAAATACGCACACAAAACAATATATATATATATAATGGAAATATTGTTTTAGGGATTGACCATTTATTGGGAGGACGGCAGGTTCCCCCCTCAGATTCTGTAATCGATAAGTGTCTACCCCAATCTTCTCGGCCACCTGAAAAGGTCTAAGCCACAGATTCTGAAACTTAGAATGTTTACCTTTAGGCTCGTTTTCTCTGTCGCAATTTAGGACTAAGTCTACTACTTCAAAGTTCTTCTCCTTAGCCTTATGCTTAGCAAACCACCTTTTAACTATTTGATGATGAGATATGAACTTTGACTTAGCACTTTCCCTTTCTTCTTCCAACATAAGCAGAGTGTCAATCCTTTGTTGTATGACTAATGAAGGTTGTCCCTTGGAATCTTGGGCAAGTTGGAGAGATGGAAGATAAATCCCGTTTGGGAGAATGGCTTCCTGTCCATATACCAGAAAGTATGGGGAATTCCCTATAGCTTCCTTAGGTGTGACCCTATCTACCTATAAAGCGTTGTGCAGTAGATTATGCCAATTTATTTGGTTGTCCGCAACCGTTTTCATCAATATCCTTACTAGGTTCTTATTAGTTGACTCTGCCACTCCGTTTCCCTGTGGGTAATAATTTGCAGAGTATAGAATTATGATTCCTTTGTCTAGGGAGAACTCTGTTAATAAGGTGGAAGAAAAATAAGCTGCATTATCGAAAACCAGGACAGAAGGGACACCGAACCTTGTGATTTGTTGTTGTTATATGAATTGAATTACTACCTTTTCGTTTACATGAGTCACAGGGATGGCCTTTGCCCATTTTGTGAAATAATCGGTGGCAGTAAGTATGTACTTATTCTTTTTTGAGGAGCTTGGTGTAATTTCTCCTATGATATCTAACCCTCGTTGCTCAAAAGGCCTAGAAACAATCACTAGTTGGAGTGGGACTATCACTCTCTTCTCCCTCTCGACACTTATTTGGCACGTCTTACAATTCCTAGCATATGTGTGAGCATCCTTGAATAAAGTGGGCCAATAATAACCAACTCTCAATATCTTATGAGCGGTGGTGTTCCCTGGAAAATTTCCACCGTCAGGGCCATCATGGAGTTCCTTCAAAACTTTGTCCTCATATTCACGTTTGAGACATCTTAAAAGTACCCCGTCATAATTAATCTGGAAGAGTACCGAATTTATGAGGCGATATTGTGCATATTTTAACTTGAGATCTCTCCTTTCCCTGGGGTTGAGATTTTATGGGCAAGTCCCATGGTGCAGGAGATAAGTTAAATTATCATACCAAGACTCTTGCCCTGGGGAGATGTATGAAGCTTCACCACACCATAGTTCCATTTCATTCTCCCATCCAGAATCTTCTTTTACTTGGTCCTGGGCTTCAACTGCAAGTTTGCACAACCCTTGCCCTTTCACTAGTTTGGCAGGTTTTATATCTATATCAAATTCTTGGACTACTTCCATCTAGTTCCCTCTTCTTTTCCCCATCTCTTGTTGAGTGAACAAGGATCGGACTGCAGGGTGAGTCACAATTACTTTGGTGTGGTTCTTGAGGATGTAAGATCTGGAGTGTTTCACTGCCTTATATACCGCATAAGCATGTTTATCAATAGAAGGATAATTAAGTTCGTCTCCTTGGATATTAGTTCTCATGAACAACACTAGAGCCTCGTTGTTGTCATCATCCTACTGAGTCAATACTGTAGCTAACGATTGGTCAGAGGCAAAAGTATAAAGGAAGAAATCTCTATTAAAATCGAGAATTGATAACACGGGGGCTTGAGATATAGCAGTTTTAATATTGTTGAAAACACTCTTTCCTTCATCGTCCCACTTAAATTCAACATCTTTGCGGATCTTTTTTTGTAGTGGTCTGTCAGTCTCGGCAAAATTAGGTGTGAATTTTCTTACAAAGTTGATTTTCCTAAAAAAGGATTGCATTGTCCTTTTTTTGTGAGGTAACGATTTGAGTTATAGCTTTGACTCACTCAGGGTCTATGTGAATGCCAACTTGGGATATAATATGACCTAATAGATTTCTTTCTTCCACACAAAATATAGTATTATTAGGGTTTAAAGATATACCATATTTTCTACACCTTTCGAAAATCTAGGTTAATTGTTGGATGTGCTCCTCTTTGTTCTTTGAATACAGAGTTACGTTGTCTAGATACACTACCACACACTCATTGATCAACCCTCAAAACGCTACATCCATTTCCCTTTGGAAGGTTTCCCCTGTGTTGATTAACCCAAAGGGAATGTGTTTGTAAGCGAAAGTTCCCCACTTGGTTTGGAAGGTAGTTTTCAAACGTTCTTCCTCTGAAACCAGAACTTGGTTGTAACCCGAGAAACTTTCTAGTAGAGAGAAAATTTCAGAGCCGAACACGATCTGCAAGAGTTGCTCCATCGGTGGGACTGGATAGTTGTCCTTTTCTGAAGCTCTATTGAGGTTCCTAAAATATACGCATAAGCGGATTTCTCCAGACTTTTTCCTCACGGGAACCAAATTTTCTACCCACACAGAGTGTCTAACCTGGAAGATAATGTTGGCATCTAAGAGTTTCTTCAACTCCTGACACATGATAGGTTCTAGGGATGGGTGATACTTTTAGAGATTCTGTTGGAAGGGTTTCACTTCAGGCTTTAACGAGATAGTGTGTTGAGTGATGTGGGTATCATAAGTTTTCAGATCTCGGTAGGACCATGCAAAGACATCTTGATATTGTCTGAATAGTTTGAGATAAGCCTTCCTTTCCTCTTTAGATATAGTCTTGCCGAGATTTATATTCCTTTGGTTTTCCGGGGTTCTAAGATTTATAGTTTCATGCATGGGATAGGAACTACCGGTCTTCACGTTTTTAGGCCCCTTAAATCATTATTTCATATCAAAAACATTTTCTAAATTAGTTATCCCTTTCGATATCATGTGAGACTTCGATTTTCAGTTAGTTGACCTATCCGAGGATCAGTTTCTGTCGATTGTTCCTGGAATACTTCATAGTCAATAGCCAAGTCTTTGAAATTATCTTGGTTAGTCAGAAAGTTTATGATCTGTTCATCTCCTTCAAATACCTTCCAATTAGAAATGTTGTTAGGCACCAATGGTTTGTAGAGTAGTTCCATAGTGAACCAGTTGGCTTCATAATCTTCTAGGGGCGATAGTCTTGAATCAGCTATAGATAGGGAATCAACAAGGATATTCTTTGCTCTGGGGATCACTATGATATTGAAATCTTCAAAATGCTCTATTAACCTATGCACTTCCTGTTGATAATTCTTTAGGTGCAGGGAATTGAAATGTATAATATTCCTTACTTGTCTAACGATAATCTCAGAATCTCCAAAAATCTTCAATTCTTTGACATTTAAGTCTATGGATTTATTTAACCCTTGTACTAGAGCTTCATACTCGACGATGTTTTTTGTCCATTCAAATTCTAGTCTACAGGACAGGAAATGACGTTTACCCTTTGGATCGATGAGGATGCACCCTGCCCTGGATCCTTCTTGTGATTTAGATCCATCAAATTATATGGTCCAAATTTGTGAGAGAAAGTTATATGTTTCTTCATTCTTATTACTTTCTTTCTCTCCTATCTTTTGTCCAGTGATTTCTAGCACAAGTTCTTGACAGAAGAGGGTTTCCTCTGACAGTATCAGTGATTTCTCTTGGAAGACCATTTCATAATTTCGAGTGAGAGGGACATCAGATGAGAGAGGTTAGAAGTTCCCAAAGTAGGAATCGCAGGAATAATTTCCTAGCACAGGGAAATCTATCGATGAGGGTTCATTCAGGGTTTCTAAGTTAGTGACAGTATGTTTCAGATACCTTTATCTATCAATTCTGATTGTATTTTTGTATCCCTTCAGTGGTAGCCAAATGTGTGCCCAATCTGTACTAAAGTATCCATTTAACTTGTTAGATCAATCTAAGCTTAATAGTAACCCATAAGATTCTGGGATATCTACTACAATGATCTCAATTAATTGCACAAACTTAGGATGTGTCGCTATTTTGATCATTACATATTTGAGTGCTCCCATGAATTTGACCTGGGTTCTCTCTAGTTGTATTACATGTTTATCTCTTTTGAGAGGAACAACATTTAATTTTTTGCAAATAGACAAAGGCATAACATTGGAAGATGCTCCTGAATCGACTAAACAATTATGGAGGTTCCTATTGAAAACTTCAAACATTAAAAGGAATGGTGGGACAAAAGTTTTTCCATTCTTATCTTTCGAGCAGGTGTTCATAGTTAGTTTATTTACCAGATCTGTGGGAGTTAGATTTCTTTCCTGTTCATTGCTTGTTTAGGGTTTTCTCCTGATTTCAAAGCTTGTAGCAGGAAGTCCTTTTGTTGAGGGATTCTACATATGTCCATAACTGATATATTAGCCTTCAAATTCTTCAAATATTCAACTACGTTGTAATCCAGTTTGGGTGATTCTCGGGTATGGATGCTTATAGGGTTCAACCTCCCCCATGACGTTTGGGTAGTAGTAGGATCTTTCAAGACATGTGGACCGTTACTTCGCATTTGCACCACCGAGACCTCTGCGGGTGGCTCTTGAAACTCAAGTAAGTCGTCGGAAGGCATGATTAGGTCAAGATCCCATATAAACATGGTTGTATCTTTAGGTGGATCAATCTCTTCCTGATCAACAACATTCATAACTGAACTGCTTGGTTGTTCAGTCAGGGAGACTTCATCTAGAAACCGATTGGCCATCAAATTCATGGCATGCACCCATTGAGGGAAGTCTCTTTCAGAGTGGTTTTCCTGGTGATAAGTACATAAAGAATCAGATTCTACATTTCTCATATCTATATTTAAGTTACCTGGGGGAGGTTCAATTGCTTTGAACGACGAGTTTCTTTTAAAGAAAGGATTATAGGGCCTTTGGCCTTGGTTTCCTTCCCCCACATTTCTCTTCATGTCTATGATCTCGTTTGATAATTTATTAACCATGCATTATAGGTCTTCTATATCTCCATTACCCTTTTTGTGAGCTTGTTCTTCTTGTTTCCCTGGTGGTCTAGTCAAAAGGAGTCCTCTCCTGGGAGGAGGTTGGACTTCTTTTTTAACTAATGAGATTTGGCCTTTCTTACATCCCTTCATTTGGAACTCTATCATTTTGGATTCTTCAAAATTCTCAGTCAGGGTTCGTTTGGAAGCTCTCTTCACAAACATGGAAATACAAGCTGGGAGTGCGTTAACATATACTTCGATTTGCAACTCCTGAGTTGGTTTAGCTTCAGGTTGGAATTTGTTCAAAATAGTCGTGAATCTTTGATTGAAATATTTATCCTTCTCTTTTGAACTCATGGTGGTAGCGAACAATTCAGACATCAAAGCTTCTGTAGTGTTTTTTTCGGCAAATTTATCTAGAAAATCCTTCTGAAACTTTGTCCAACTGGTTATGGATCCTATAGGTAGGTTAAAATACCATGTGGAGGCTAAGTTCTCAAAAGTGTAGGGGAAAAACCTGCAAAATACGTCTTCATGTTGGACATTCATCAGTCTGATAGCCAATATGAATTTCTTTATATGGTCTTCAGGCAACCCTGAGGTTTCAAGGTCGAATTTAGGGAGTAGTTTCTCTTGGTGTCGGGGAAGGTTATGTATTCGCCCAGGGATGGCCAAAGCATATTTGGCCAACCAAGTTTGATTGTTCTATGGTGGGTTTCCCCTTTCTTCATCATGGTCATTGTGATCTTCCATGTCTTCGGATTATGATTTAAACTCCTCCTCTTCCGAAAAATCGTCTGGTTCAGAGACGTCATCGACTGGCGTTTTGGGGATCAAATTAAGAGGATGTTCGATTTCGGTGATTTCAAAATCTATTAAGTCTTCTACTGTGTGCAAGAAAACTTGGTCGGGGGTGTCAACCAATGGTCTGCTTCTTTTTTCTCTTCGAGGAAGTACCAGAGCTAAACACAGTGCACCGATCTGTCGGGCGTATGCTCTTGTGATTTTTCTGAATTGATTTAATTCCTCGTGAGGGAGAGCATAAGGTATGTCGGGGAAAAATCGTTCTTCCTCGGGCCAGGGTGAGTTACTCATTTTAGGAGTACTCAGTGTGTGTGGGTTGTCTTGGGAATGACTAGCCATGCATGTGGGTTGTTTTGAATTTGCAGGCTGTTTGAAATATTATGTGGTATATGTATTCAACCATTCATTCTCAGGCCCTCCTTCTAGCGCCAATTATGTTGATGGGTCCTAGATCCCTTTAGTTCAACAACAAGAATCAAACCCGCCACCGAGGCCCAATGAGACTCTACAACGTTTAATAGTGGAATGGTTATCCATATCTTGTGATCCAACCAATTAATCGATGGGCTTTATGTTTTCTTGTGAAGGCATCTCCTTCAGTTTGGACTTCCTATTTTTTTATTGTCTCTTAGGTGGGACCGATATAAGATGGAATCCGGTATAAACCAACTTGGCAACAAAATGGGAAAAGGTTCTAAATACTGGAGAAGAGGTTGAGCTTGGGATAACTCGTTGCTCAAGCATGCAGACAACAATCGTCTACCATAGGCCTAGTACTAATACGTTAACCGTGTGAGTATTCCGATTTCGGGCTGAGATAATTATTAGCAGAAGAAAACACTCATACGATAAGATAATGGAAAGAAAATAATTCACCTACTCATAATCATCCATCACATAATAACACAACGATTCATCTTCATCATTTATAGAAAAGAACTGTAAAAAAATTGCATCAGATAACTTATCATTAGATTTAATATCTCTTACTTGTTACAACATACATTCATGAGACAATATAGGAAATAGTTCTTCTCCACATCCAATCATACACGCATTTGATGAAAACACAACTTTGTCTCTAGTCCAAAAGGACTTCTCAATTAAAGGCAACTCCAAAATAATTCTTAACAAAACTAGAAATGAGAGTTTCTTGCAACAACCATTGACCTTTAACTAATCAGTCGATGCTCTTATTTATAACATAAAATTAACTAAAAATAACAGCTAAAGTGAAATTAAGTAAAACAAAATTCGTGATGTGGCGTTATCTCCTAACAATTTTCTAACAGTCATCTCAAAATAACACTTAAAAGGGTGACTCTTCTCATACTCTGACCAAATGATGAACAACTCCTCGCAGGTGTTGGCATATGGGAATCTGTGTTGTTCCATCAGGGCCGCGTGAATCTCTCTGATATTTATTGCATGTGCCTGATATTTAACTTGATTGGCACTCAATTGTTGCAGCATAGCTCGAGCTTTGATTGGATGTTCCGTAAATTGTCGCACCTGACCTGGCGTTGTGTCCGTCAACTTTTCTATTCTTTCGACCCATGATGCATCTTGCTTGGTGTGCGATTCGACTATGTCACGCAAGTCGAAAAATTCATCGGGCGTGCCGAACTCGGGAAGTCCGATATCTTTCATCACCTAATTGATCTTAATCCAGTGTTTCTCATAGAAGCTTACAACAAAATTGGTGTTCAGTTGCTCATCCAATTCTCTGAGATTGTAGTAATTATGCACCTCCACCAAAATGAAAACCCCGACACACTCACCATTGTCGTCATTAATAAAGTATCTTTGTGCGTCAGTGTGATCGATAAGCCACTTCAGGAGTTCTATGCAGGGGAAAAATGGAGTTCTACTCGCTACCATGTGCAGGTACGATCTTAGGATATTGGGAAATACTTCATCGTCACCCTTCCTCATATCGGGGTTGTTGTGTGAAGTATATTCATGAAATTCTTCCCGCTTGATCTTCTTGAAAAGTTCTCCCCATTGCGGGAGTACTTCCTTGGTCCCTACACTTGCCTCTGTGTCCCCAAAGGCCGGAGGCCGAGTGAAAATATTCTTGGTGGATGTCCTGATGACTGGTTTTGGACTTGGAACAAATTTTAATTTCTTTGTTGGCCCTGGGGATGAGTCTTCTCTTGCTTCTAGTTCTCTCGGCTTGGGCGCCCTCGACGATCGCCTAATACTTGGTTTCTTTGGAGGCATTTTTCCTGTAAATGAAATCAATCCTTTAGACATGCATACAAGGTAACATCGGGTAAACAAAATGTATGAAGTGAAGCATAAAAAATCCATAGACTGGTACATACATGTAACGCTTGCTAAACCTATTGTTAAATACTTACGGGATCTTGGAAGCTTTTCCCGAATTGCTCGTCTCGCTCCTCTTGATGCTTTGAACGCCTTGGCGCACGATGATATTGTTTATGAACATCTCTAAAGAATTTAAATGGGGAAGAAATTACCGTGTCGTGTCAACCAATTAACTCGGGTTATGAGTGAAAATCAAACAAAATATACCACTGAATCTCTGCAATTCAATTCATCATGGGTTGGCAGCGGAGGCACGGAGGATGGTGTGACTCTATCTGTAATTTCAAATGACTGATTTGATATGCACATGAAGTAATAACTAATTTGATATTTGGAATTAATTATCTCTTTAAATGCTTCTAGCCTAACGTATCTTAGCGCTAAAACGTCCCATCGCATCATTTTCTTAGTGGGCAGATCGGGGATCGACGATGTATGGTGAATTTTTTCACTGGTATCCTCCTATGAAAAACTTCTAACACCGATTTGATTTCGTCGTACTATGATGACGTGGCAAAACTAACTCGAGGTGTGACTTGGGCCTCGAGAATCGATAACGAATCAGGTGAAAACTAGATCGTATGTCTATCCAATCTGGAAAATATACATGGAAGATGAGGACAGGTGGTTTGGTCGTGTACATTAGTCGGAGTCTGGGTTTTCAACAAGATGCGCGTGTCAAAATAAACCTAGGATTTCTGATGCCGAAAAGGTACCGGGGGTCGGCAATCGGGGAAAAACTTATTATGTTTTCTATGGACTTACTTTCTCAAAAACTCGTCGATGCCGAAATGCTTCGGGGATCAACTATCGACGATATCCTCGTGTAATTATTGCCATGAACGAAATATTCATTTTTCTGACGCCGATGAATATCGACGCTTGACGACTGCAGTTTTCTCGAGTGATTTTCTTTCATCTTTAATTCTTCTCGATGCCGATTTTTTTGAGCGCGCCGGGGAAATTTTTTGGCTGTCGGTTCTTTATTTAAATGTTAGTCTTTTAAGTTATGTTTTTTCACATGTTCAAGCAAACTTTGAGAGACTTAAATGAGAATAAAAAATGATAAGCGAAGGAAACATTTTTCACAATGAAGTCAAATTAGACTGCGTAAAAGATCAAGTGGTACCCAAAAAGTAAAATTTGACATAGGCTTTTTTAGGGTGTGTTGAGTGCTCAACATGATGAAGATGTTCTTCATAGAGAAAGAGAGAAGATTAAAAATCTATTGGAGGAAAAAACATGCTACAATAGAATGTTAGAAGGATTGAAGGCCGTTGAATGAGAATTTGTTGAGAACTGAGTGTAAAGGTGCTACATGAAGAGGAAAGCTATTGAAGGTATGCCTCTCATAAATATAATTTATGAAGAATGTGAATACGTTGTCAAAATCATCAATTGAGGAAGTATTCATGTCATTGTGGGTTGACTTGAGATAAATGTAACATGTGAGCATGTGACTCCATTTTTTGTGATTTCGATCCTGAATTTCTCACTGCACTAAAGGCACTTTGTACACTACATGAAAAGGGCAGTGGAATGTCTCAAATGGGACGTGAATCAAATCAAATTATGAATGAAATGCATGGTTGAGGAGCATATGCCTAGTGCTTTTGGTGAGTAAGAAGGAGAAACAAATACGGTAGTGATACCGGAAGGTGAGTTACAACATAAATGAAATGGAAACTTCATATTTTCATGATAAGAGTATTGTTTTTTTTGTTGCGGATAGATATGTAGAAATAAACATGAAGATATCAACAATGAGTTGAATAAAGAATATGCAGCAGGAAGAATATTCCATGTATTCCTTTTAGATTTGAATGTATAACAATGGACAATGTAGAGTTGGTGAAGGAAACAATGATGAAAGTTGCATTGGGCAGTTGAAGATTTAAATAGTTTACCACATAAGCATGAAAGCATTATTTATTAATGACCAAGGGAGTCTGATATAGGAGCATTGAAGTCATTATGAGGATGCTAGTGTGAATATTGTTACATAACCAAAATTAGTTGTTGCAAAACATGACAGGCTGCAGAATGTGACAATGTTTTTGTAGAATGTGACAATGTTGCTATAGAATGTAACATTGCTGCAAATTGTGGCAGTGATGCAAAATTTATGTGCTACTATAGAATTGATAAAAGATAAATGTATGAGAGAAAATAGAAAAGGTTAAGAGGAAATTTGTCTACATGTGTAGAAGGTTGTTCAAAGGGTGTGTTGAAGAAGGAGCATGTTGTTGAGTGGAGGATGGAAGGTCACACTACAAGAGGTAAATCACTACAAAAGAGGATGATGAGTATTGAGCTAGAAATGAAAGGGAAGAAGATGAAAATGAAAGGGCATGAGAATACCATTTGGAAGATGAAGGCAAATAGTTTCTTGAAGATAAATAAATACAACACGGGTGAGGAAAGAAGGGCGTTGACAAAAAGAAAAGAGGTGGCTTGGAGAAGAACAAAGGATATCTCGAGAGTGATACAAAGTAATGGTTAAGGTTTCCATGTCCTTGGGCCTAGAAATCTAATGAACTATGTAAGTTCATATGCAACCATTGATACATTGTAATTTATTCTCTATAGAAATGAATACAACATTTTAGGTTTCCAGTTTAAATCCATGTGCACACGTGTGGATGAGTCTGTGTGATTATATTGCTACATGTTTTGTATGCATGGTTGCAAATTGCATTCTATTGTGTGGATGATTAATGATGATTAAATATCAGTTAGCTATGCCAATATTCCCGAGTTTGAGAATTGTACAGAGAAGTATGTTAGAGTGTTGAACCATGGCTAAGTTCAGTTGTGTCTGATGCTCGTGAGGATGAGAGTTTTGTTTGAATATAAATATGAGTGCAAACACCGCCATAACATAGAATAGGGTCTATGTAATATATAATGATGAGATAATTTTGTGTATGAGAAAGGATAGGTTACTTGGTTTATAATCTAACCATTGATTGTAGGATTGAATGGAACAACTTGCATGAAGACTGTATAGAAATGTAGTCAAATATATATAACCATTGTAAAATGCATTGTATAGGTTACAACTCTCATGCTGCAAATTGAAAAATATGGGGTAGATGGGTTAGTGCAAACTTGTGTTCTACAGTGTCCATTTACTCGTGCTACAAAAGAGTAGATGGTGGGGATGTACAACTTAGTGATTGTAACATTCTCTGTTTGATAAATATGTGTGTTTCTATTATGCAGTAGAATTTTTACAACATCTACATTTCAGTTTTGCATAGAATAAGGAATTTTGCTGTGAATTTACTCTAACATGCAGGAGGGGTGGATCCTCTTGCATCAAAATGTACTTGGAGTAATTTTTTTTTTGGTTGGTACAATTTCAATATTAAAATCCCTGGATATGTGTTAACTTAAATAAGGTGACAATATGAACACTTTTCCCCATTTTTATTGCTTCCGAAAATTCCAAAATCATATTAATAAAACAACATTAATATAATCCAAAAATTAATTATCTTAAATTCTTACATTTATATTTTTTACAATTTTAAAATGACTTCTCTCACTTTAAAAACCTCATTGTTTGTATATATCAAGTTGATTTGTTAGTACTTGCGTCACCTCTCATCATCATCCCTAAGTTGGGCTACTATTAATCTTTTGGTTTCTCTTTGTTTTCTATTTACAACCTCTTTTTGTCATCACTATCTTTAATAAGCCCTGGTAAACAATTCATTTTGGTTCTTATTATTCCTTAGCAAAGAAGAGATATACCTTTCAATTGGAAAAGTTGGTTTACTGTGTTTCCACAAAACTTTGTCTATTTAAAGTTTAGTAGAAATCGTAGAATACTTATCCAAAGTTACAAAAAAATATATTAAAAGGAATTTTTATAAATAAAAACAAATCCTTAAATTTTAAATATTGAAAATGGTGTTTTTTTATTAATTAAGGAAGGACTTTAATAGGAAATAAATCCCTGATATTGAGTCTTATTTTGTGCCTAAAAAAAATCAAAAACATTTTTTAAATATTTTTTTTTTAATTTTTCCACATGTCTATTGTAATCAATTCACTATTGTAATCAATTCACTTGTCAAAGGGCATGCCACATATCTTCCATTCGTCTTGTACATTTCCTCCTTCCATCTAACAATACCACCTCACTAAAGCTTGATGTTCTTTTGGAACTTCCATTACCATTATCCCACAATATTTCTTCACAACACCTACACCTTCTATTCTTATGAGTTTATCTTCATGTATTATCTTTAACAATTATTTTTTTCCACACATATTGAACTCAAAGGAAAAAATAAAAATATGTGCATTACAATTTACATATCTAAACATGAATGATCAATTTGAAATTTTTTAAATAAATAACTCAATCTTTACACAATATACCATAATTCTCATAGGTAATCAACAAAATCAATGGAATTAAAAAGAATGTTTTAATGTTTTTCTAATATCTTGAAGACTATACAATTGATGAAATTTTCTATAAAACACACAACTATGCACTGTAATTTATGAATTTAAAGGAATGCCTCAACGTTTACATGTATATCATAATTCTTGTATATAATCAACAAAAATAGTGACATCCAAAATGATGTGTGCATGTCATAGTTTCAATACTTACAATTAATATATTTTGTACATGCCTTCGCCACTTTTCAAAAACCCACATTATCTCTTTCTTGTGCGGCCTAATCTTGCATATAGTTATATATTATATGTTTTTATTTGTTTTCAACACAAGGCAATGCAATTTAATGGAGATTATACTATACTATTGAAAATGTGCCTACGATATTATCAATGTATTGATCTCATATTTCCATGATGCATATGGCAAGTCAAAAGTCAGATCAATTCTAAAGCCAGGGGAATGAGAGGAGGTTTGATGTTTGAAGTTGAGGCTTTCCCTAGTCCATCACTTGTAAACAAAACACATAGGAAGGAGTAGCAGGTCAATTCTAAAGCCAAGAGAATGAGAGGAGGTTTGATGTTTGAAGTTGAGGCTTCCCCTAGTCCATCACTTGTAAACAAAACACATAGGAAGGAGTAGCGGGTCAATTCTAAAGCCAGAGGAATGAGAGGAGGTTTGATGTTTGAAGTTGAAGCTTCCCCTAGTCCATCACTTGTAAACAAAACACATAGGAAGGAGTAGCTTCCAACCCTTGTAGACCAGTTTCACTCTACTTTGAAACAATGAATGTCTTCTTTATTTCTTAATGATTTTTTTCATTTAAAATCCTAATTGAAAAAATAATAAAATAAATGTCTATATGAGTGATATTTGACTGATATTTGTTTAGACAATTTTGTCTATAGTTATATATTATATAGTCTTGCATATAGTTATATATTATATGTTTTTATTTGTTTTCAACACAAGGCAATGCAATTCAATGGAAATTATACTATACTATTCAAAATGTGCCTACGATTTTATTAATGTATTGATCTTATATTTCCATGATGCATATGACAAGTCAAAAGTCATGTCAATTCTAAAGCTAGGGGAATGAGAAGAGGTTTGATGTTTGAAGTTGAGGCTTCCCCTAGTCCATCACTTGTAAACAAAACACATAGGAAGGAGTAGCTTCCAACCCTTTAGATCAATTTCACTCTACTTTGAAACAATGAATGTCTTCTTTATTTCTTAATGATTTTTTTCATTTAAAATCTTAATTGAAAAAATAATAAAATAAATTTCTATATGACTGATATTTGTTTAGACAATTTTGTCAAATTATGTAACTGCAAAAATATAATATTATTATTATAATCTTAATATCTAAACATATTCTTATCAAGATGTGAAATATGAATAAAAAAGAAAAACTAATCGCATACCCAATGAATGGCTACAAATATGATACAATTTTCCAAAACATTCCCATACTTCTTGATGTTAGAACGGTTAAGATAAAACAATTGACAAATTAGCCTCTAGGTATCTTCCTCATTTTCGTATTCCTCTATTGTTGTATTGGTTATATATGTAATGCCTATTTTTCACTACCCGTCTCCTCTGTGTGCGAAGTCCATATATATTAAACCTTTTATCTTCAATTTACACTTCGACTTGCAAGACATACAACTAAGTAACGACATTGAAGTATGAATCAATGCAATTCAACTCTATGTAATTTCTTGGGCATTCAAAAGTATGCATAATTTTTGTTGGTATCAAAACAAAATTGAACATTGTGTTCATAATTTAAACAATAGAAATGTATTCTCTTCCATAGGAAAAAAAATAGTACGAATTCTATAACAAGGCAATTAATTATAATTAAAGATTTAATTTCATGTAGCATGCAATTTGTGGATTGCATACTACAAATTTTTTAACCTCTACATGTATTCACATCAATGGAAATTGGTCATGTCTCCTTGCATGTATTCAATGTGACAGGTAAACAATGGTATATTGCATAAACTATATGAACACAAGACATGTAGTTTGTTTTTTCCCTCATTACAATTCATATACTTTTTATAAACCATATGCATCTATGACATAGAGTTTTTTTTTCTTTTTCTTTCTTCTTACAACCCATTTAGTTGTTTCTTCTGCAAATGAAATGTTGCAAATGAAATGTTTAAGCAAAATATGATCATGTATCAATAGTGTGGTAAAAATATTACTATGCAACACATGTAATACTATAATATCTATGGGGTGGAAAGTGTGGGGTATCATATTAGATTTTGATGGAATACAAAAAGAAATATATGCTTGGGATTGGGTGAAACTACAAAAATAACTAGGTATAGTTGATATTCGCATTTTACCAAGGGATCAAACTTCTCAACACAAGGGAAATCATTGGCAATAATAGGAAACTCATTAATAATGATCAGGTGTATGAGAGCTCTTCATCTTCAAACAATGATGGAAAATTAGAAAGACTTGTTTTGAGAATAAGCAAAGAGGCCAGTTTCTTTGGATCTATAGAATTCTTCCTTGTGTTGAGAAATCAAATTGGTTAGGAAAATAAGCTTGCTAATGAGGTGTTGAGGATGAAAGTAGAAGAATTTTACGAATAAAAGAGGAGGTATCCATTTCTGTAATAGGTTAATATACATTTGGTTTGAATGATAGTTCTTGAAGTGCTTTACATTCTAACCATGAGGCGTTTGAATTCAAGGAGAAGGGGTTGGATAAACAATACCATCACTTCCAACTTAATAAAATCTAGGAAACGTCATGAATTTGAACATAGGTGGGATTATAGATATTTCAATTTGGCACTTTGGCTACCTTCCCCTCTTGGAAAGCTACCCCTCTTGGTGTCTTGATATCACTTATGCTCACAATGAAGGAAATGAGTTGAATTGGAAGTTACTGTCTATAATAGGAATAGTGTTTAAGTGCAATGATTCCACTTTAGCCTTCCGTGAGGGAATTGTTCTTAGTTGGAAATTACTTTGTCCAATTGGAATTGTGCTCATTTGTTTTTACTCCGAGTATTGTGTACATATGGAAGTCTCTCCACCACAGATCCATGCCAATGATTCCAAAATTGGGGGAGTTTTTTGTTTTGGGCACGCAATCCAACTGTACACTCCATTTTTAGAATGCGTTGTTAGGGTGGACCTGAGCCGATTAAATTCTCTTTTTTAGGTCAGGGGAAACAATCCCTTTGGTCCAACTAGAGCTTAAACACAATGGAAAATCATATTCAACATCCTGATTGTTGTTCACTTTGTGAAATCTCAGATATGCAAAGAGTGGTATGAAGACAAGAAGGCCTCGGTGCAAACAACAAAGTCTCAATTTTGTGACTTATAAATAGACTACTTGAATATAATAAAAAACATAGTAGAGGACACATAGTGTTATTAGAACTTCCACTTCAATAAAAGAAATAAAAGAGACAAACAAAGTGATTATAGGTAGAATGTGCTCTTCTTCATCAACAAATTTTAAATTTGGTCAAGGGCTCTCAATCAACAATTTCAATTATCAAAATTTCAATTGGCTCAATTGTAGAAGGAGTGGGAAGATGGTTTAGTCCTACAAACTCGAAATAAATATCGAACCAATAGATAGGGTTCAATACCTTTAGGTGGCACAAGAGGAGGACCATAATAGACATGATGTACACTAATATCAGGTTTTCATATATTGCAAAACGATTTTAGTTTTATTCGTCTTTTATAGACTTTATACAAGTAGAATTTTTCAAGCATCCTTTATGAAGGATAGTATAGCCCTTTTTACAATCAGTTTTGAATCGTTTTGTATAACATCCCGCTCTTGCGCACATTGAGCAAACTTATTCCTTGAGGACACTTGCGTGCAAGTGATCCGAGTCATTATACTATTGGTTGTTTTGATTATGATTATGAGATATTGTGGATTTGATGATATGTTATTTTGTTGTATTTACATAGACAAGTGTTATTGACTGGGTTCTCCTGAGTGTGCAGGACTCTAGAGGTTGAGGAAGTCGAGGCATCGATGAAACCCCTTGGACTCTGGATCAAGTCAGAGAGTGGACTGTTAGGGTTTAAATGTTGTTGATGTGACATATGTACATATGATTAGATATTATGATGTTGATTTTTATTGTTGACATGATTCGTTGATGGTCGCAGGATGACGATAGCTTGCTGACCAGACTCACATTTGGAGTAAAGGGGTCACGCACGACAACCAAATATATTGAGGGAGAGGTGTGGCAACAACCCTGCCACAACCTACTAGCACTCTTGCCATGGCTCTAATTGTAGGTTAACGATTACCTAGTTCGAGAAGACCCATGATGTCGTGAGGGAAGACTGTGACAGTCCCTCACGATGATTCTAATGGGCGCGCAATAAGGGAGGGTCCTTATTCCTTAGAGGCTTTTAGTCTCCCACAAGATCACCTGACGAAGTATTGACTCCAGGGGTTTGACATCTACCAAATTCAGTCAAGAGGCGAGTACCACCCTTGGAGCACGTAGTGCATCTTGAAGGGCACATCACGCAAAGAAAACAAAAAGAGGCGAGTTGCACCCTTGGAGCACGTAGTGCATCCTGAAAGGCACGTCACGATTTTAACTATGATAAGTCAACAAACCTAGTGCCTAGAACACTAAGCCTCCTTAGGACCTGGTCGGCCTTAAAATAGTTGATGGTATGGGTAAAGTTTAATAACTAAAAGTTCCCTTAAAAATTGTCGCCCAACCTAGTGAAATTAAAACCTAGGTCTAAGTAGAACACTTGGATAAAGAATAACTAAATAAACATGTAACAAGAAGGGGGGTAAGAAATTCAAACTTTAATTATTAAAGTAAAAATTATAATGGAGGATTAAATTAATTAAAAGGGTAAATGGTTGTTTTTATCTACACTTGCTAAATTGATTTTTAGTTAAAAAGGAAAAAGGAGGAAACTTAAAAGAAAAGTAAACTTAAAGAAAAGGGGAAACTTAAAGAAAAAGGGGAATGTCCAACTTAGTAAGGAATCTAGCCTTTGGGACTTTCTATTTATGAACTCAACTAGGAATTGAGTAAGGCGTAAGTTATTTAATAATTGTAAGGGAATATTGGGACACCGAGGAGCATTTTTAGGAATGCGTTTAGGTGGGTGAGGGAAATAGACAAATTTAATTAATTAATAAATTGATTTTTTGGTGCAACTAGGGGATCAGGCGACATATGTACGGGGGAGGTTTTTCGAAATTAATTAAATGAAAAAAGGAATCTAATGAGGGTTTTGGGAAACTAATGACTAAGAAAACTCTATAAAAAGGATGGAGGAGGAGGAGTATGGATCACATTTTGGCTTGCATAACGTTATACTGCTGAATTTCATCTTGAATGAACTTTCTCTTGTGGGAGTTGGGATACCTCGCTTGGGTGACGAGCGGTAGCTCGACCTTGCGAGGCGAACTGGGTGTTAGCATTCTCTGGTATCGTGTGCATGGCCCCTTTGCGGCTCGGGGGGAAGAAGAGTACCCCTAGCATTGGCTAGGAGGTAGCGGTGAGGTCACATTGGTTGGCAAGCGGGAGCTGGATGGAGCACGTGCGAGTCAACGACTTCGGAGCATTCGCAATTGGCTACGATACACATGTGTAATTTGGTTGAAAGGTAGTTAAATTATGTTTATGCGCCTTCGGTTAAGGTACTCCTATTGTGTTAAATTTTATGTTTTATTCTGTGTTTAATCTCGTCGAAAATTTACGGAAGTCGGTGTTAAATTTTTGTTGTATTCTACGTATAATCTTGTCGAAGTATCTGTGAACTTGGGTGGTTATTTTATGTTTGGTTGCATATTTTTCCAGCGAATTTGTCTTGAAGAGCCCAATGTTTTATGCTCATATATTTCATACTTATTCCCACCTTATGCTCACTGTACTTATTGATTCGAATTCCAATGGCGAAACCCATGCTCTGATTCAGTGGTTACATCTGAGTTTTTGTTGCACCTTCTTCTCTGCGTTTTTTTTTATTGTTTCTAATACAAGGAGAAAATGTGTTTTATATTTTTTCCTTTGTCCTTTAAGTTATTAGTCTGTGCCTGAGTAGTCGACCAAGATCCAAATCGACTGTCCTTCACTCCGGTGTTAAGGATTTAGATTCAAATGCCCTACTTTCTTGTGCATGGATAATAACTGTAGGATCCTTTCTCTTCCCAAAAATAAATTCTCTCCTGAGCGTTTATTCCCTCCTCAGCCTCTGCGATTATTGTGATTTATTCTCTACAAACTCGTGCTTCCACACAACGATTTTGGGGATGTCTCTCCAATTCACCAAACGTTTTATTTCTCTGCGATTGGTTTATTTCTTGCAGTGAATTTTATGCTGCGAAGGATTTAATTCTTGTTGTGTTTGGTTTATCATCTACTCCTATGATTGGTTTATTTCTTGCAGCGAATTTTATGCTACGAATGATTTAATTCTTGCTGTAAATGATTTATTTCTGGCTGCGATTTTCTTGTTGCATTTTCGTTTTTTTTCCTGGAGGTTGTCTCCATTTTTCTCGCGTGGCCAGAATGAGCCCCAGACTCAAACCTTGCCTGTGTTTTGTTTTTAAACCCTTTCCTGCATTTCCTTTATCCCTTGTATGCGATTTGTTTATCGGAAATGATTAGAAAACATCTGGATTTTAAATGTCATCAACCTCTCAACAATAAATTCCTTTTCTCTAAATTGGTTACTCCTTCTAAAAGTTAAGATCTACTACTACTTCCTACTTATAAAAGTAATGAAATCCCGTAATAACTGTGATAATGATCACATATTTGGTTACTTATTTCCAGGGGCATTTCTGTAATTCATTCGAAAGAATTGGAGTAGATTTTAGGAGTTGCGAACTGATAAGACTAATTGCAGGAATGTCTTGGATACTCGTTGGTTTAGCGCGATGTGTGAGTTATACAAGGTCACTGTGATACAATTACCATGTTACTGTGCATATTTGATTATTCACAACACACATCGTTGCATTGGAAACTCCCTTTACGCAGTTTTAATTCTGAGACCTGGGGTTAAGCGCGCCTAGATTTCAAATCCCCTTGATTAAAAACACAACAATTTTTTTTTTGTTAAATGCGCAAAGAGAATTTTTACCTATCTCGGGCAAAATTGTGTTTTCCATTATAAACGAAATGGTTGCAATCCGTTGCCTGTAATAGTTATAGCGTTTTCAAACCCTTGCATTAATTTAGCAACAGGAGATTCAGGCTTTATTTATATACCTCAGAAAGATGGCAGGTGTAACCATTCAATTTCTGTAATGGCAGGCGTAACCATTCAATTTATGTAATGGAAAGCGTAACCATTCTTCCATGTTTTTATTTCTTTTACCTGCGAAACCTGTACACCAAAATATGAAGAAACCCAAATAAGAAAATTATCGAAGGAAAAACTAATTGGAGGATCTCATTTACTCCTTTAATGTAGTAATTCTCCTATGCAGTCAATCCAGGTATAACTTCTGCACATTGGTAACTTTCTTCACGGTTTGATATATCCTTCAATGATTTGAAGATTCCTTCATGGAACAACACTCAAATTATGATCTCATTATTGAATAATAGCCTCTCGAATTAATATTGTAACTAACGATAATAATCAATTATTTTGACAAGAGATTCTCAATCTTCAAGTATTGGCATGTTTTAAAAATTATTTTCTGCACTATTACCGCAACTAGATTATTCTCTACACCTGTCTTAAGGGAAACCGCGGAAACTGTACATAATTCCAAAAACATATCTTATGACTACAAGGTATGGACTGTGTTTCTTTTCCTTTCAAACTTTCTCTTGATGAAACTTTAGGATATAATTTTTAATGATCATGATCTATAATACTAGGGAAAAGAAACACCAACAACCTTAAGAATCATTTTGTAATGATCATGCGCAGTATTTCAACCAACCAGTATGTCAAAACACTCCAACAAAGCAATCATGTATGTGGAAGAAAATGTGATGAGACACCAAGTTCTTATAGCACAACAATCCCATACCTTAAACCTAATCATTAGGTTATATGTAGGCATGGAATTCACTAATGATAGTGTCTTGATAGTATTAGATCACCAACACATTACTTAATGGGGAAAAATAAAAACAATTGATACAAAGACGCACACAAAACCTAATAAAGAAGGAATATCATCTAATTCTTATAATGGTTAAGTTATGAATGATATCATGTGTTACTATGCATATGATGATTGTGGTTTATTTTCACCCAGATTATAATTTACAAATTTTATAAGTAAAATAATACCAATTTAAAAGTGGATGCAAGATAGTCAATATCGGTTCTTAAATACATTTTGAATGATGAATAGTTTTTCCTCTATAAGCATGATTGACCCTTAGTGAAACCTATTTTAGTAAATGGTTATCCCAAGCCTTATTACCTATGAATGGATCCCTTTTAATTTAAATCTTTAATTTATTAAATTGTGTAAATGGAAGTTAACAATGTTCACCATTAAATTGAGGTGTCACTCCTTGCTTAGCGACTCCATTAATGTTTTATAAGGAATAATTCCATCATGTTTTATCTTAACAATGTGGTTACAAATTAATAGGTGGTAGAATCCTATGGTAAATAGAATTGCGCCTCAAGTTGGTTATTGCTGGATAGATGGTGTATGGCAGATATCTTTTTGCACGCTCACAAATTTAAGGTTAATTAAAGTATTGTCTAATATTAGATTATCTGGTGATGCGTGGAGAAAGGCCACTAATGTTCAGCTAATTTTATTTACTCATGCGCCTTGCATCATTGATTCTTGATTGCTAATTCTCGCTCGCATTGAAGGTTCGTGTTACGTGTGTCGGTTGGTTTTGTTGCGTTTGTTTGATTGAGGATTATCTTTTAGCTTGTAGGCGTTATTATTCTTTGTTTGATTAGATGTCATATGTTGCTTCCAGTTGCACGATGTGCTAGTATGCTACGTTTTTATGTTGCATGTTGCGTGAATTGTGTGCGTTGTGTTCGTCATCGAGTTGCGGCGATTGAATGTGTTGTCGTTATTAGCTTCTAAAAAAAAAAAAAAATGTGGGGCTGTTACATTTTGTCTTGTCCAAATTCTTGAACAATGGACAATATTATTGCATTGTACCTATTCTGATTACTAACATAGTTTCATGTTTTTTGTTCTATAAGTGCCACTGTAATTTGGCATGCATTGTGGGCATCGTCTTTGCATCAAATTATTGTTATATATATAAATATATAACTTCATATTAAATTCATTTTAGCATTGTAATATTATATTTTATAAAAAAATACATGTGAACTTGTTGTTGTATTTGTATGTAATTATGACATCATTCTTAGGTGGACTTCCAACTTGAAGCTCTTACAAATATTTGATGCCTATGCTTAATCAAATGGTCATCAAATATCTCATGACACTGACCACCATGTATATGTGTGTTAAGAACCAAATATCAAAATAGCATAAAAACCTCAAAATAAGTACTCAACACCTTGGCAAAGAGAGAAATTCAGATAATAAGCCTCTTCGTGGGGAAAAACTCCTTATACATCATATGAATTCGTAGTTACAAGATGATTCCAAATGAAAAGGTCTCCTTGGTATATATAGGAGACTAGGAGGTACAATTACGACTAATGGACCCAAGCCGACATAAATAAAATAACAATACTAATTTAATATGCCCCAACTAAGAGGTAATGTGCCACAAATTAGGGATTAACATGCCCCTCCCCTTCAGACAAGTATTTTCCTCAACACTTGAGTAGTTTAGGATGCTTCTTTATAAATGACTCATCTTCCCACATGGAATCTTCAACAGGTATTTTCTTCCACTTAATGAGATACTCTGAAATTGCTCTATTCCTCAGCTGGAGAATTCTTGTGTCAGTTATAAGTTCAGCCTCTAATATGATTTTTCCTTCCTCGTCAAGTTCTGGAAATATAGTTCGAACTGAGATCTTGTCACCTATAACCTTATTTAAGCATGAAACATGGAAAACATGGTGTACTCATGAAGATACAGACAACTCCAATTTGTATGCCATATTACCAATATTTTGCAACACCTTATAAGGGCCATAGTACTTGGGTGATAATTTATTATCCTTCCTAGCTTGCTTGAGGGACATATGTTTGTATGGTTGCAGTCTTAAAAATACCCAATCCCTTACTTCAATACTTCTTTCACTACGATGTTGATATGCTTGTTGTTTCATGTGATTTTGTGCCATGGTCAAGTTGTCCTTTAAGAGTTGGAGGAACTTGTTGTTGATGCTTGATTTGATCTTCCACTCCTTGAACCTTAGATTTTTCTTTTAGAAGAAGTGATGGATGGTGGGTAATATCCATAAAGCACCATGAATGGTGTCATTTTTGTTTCAATATGAAAGGAATTATTATACCACCATTCTGCCAAGGGTAACCACTTGAACCATTGTGTTTGTTTATCAGAGACAAAGAAACGAAGGTATCCTTCCAAACATTTGTTCACTATATCAGTTTGTCCATCATATTGAGGATGAAAAGATGAGCTATGAGCCAATTGAGTGCCCAAACAAGAAAATAATTATGTCCAAAAATGTCAAGTGAAGATGGGATCTTTGTTACTTACAATAATCTTTGGGCTTCCATGTAACTTTTGAACTGTCTCCATGAATGTGATAGAAACTGCACTAGATTTGAAAGGATGAGAGAGTGCAAAAAGGTGTGTTTACTTGGTAAGTCTATCAACAAGCACCATGATAACACTCTTTCCTTTAGACTTTAGTAACCCTGTGATGAAATCCATGGAAACCTCCTCCCAACACCAACTTGGAATGGATAATGGTCGTAAAATACTTGGGGTCTTAATTGTTTACACCTTATTTTGTTGGAAAACCAAACATTCTGCCACAAGCCTTTGAACATTAGTTTTAAGTCCATCCCAAAAAAATCCCCTCTGGACCTTGTGATAGGTTTTCAAAAATCTCGAGTGCCCTCCTACTAGAGAGGTGTGAAATTCCAAAAGTACCTTTTGTTTGAGTTGGGAGTTCTTACATAAATATAAGAGATCTTTGTACCATAATGAATCATTTTTCCATGTAAATGTACTAGATGCACTGGAATCCCGCTACAACCTTTGACTGAGATTCCACACTTCTTCACCATTCTTCCATTCATCCCGTGCTTCTGTTATCCAATTAGTTTGGATGATAGATATAGCACACAGAAATGCCTCAACATCTTCATGAGACACAATATGACCCAAATACTCTACCTCCTTCACCCCAAAGAAACATTTGGACAGTTTGGAATATATTTGTTGCTCCTTTAGTAGTTGTAGCACCCTGTCAACATGTCGAACATGATCTTCCAAATACTTTCTATAGTTTAGTATATCATCAAAAAGTACTAACACAAATTTTCGAAGGAAGGGCTTGAAAATGGAATTCATCAACCCTTGGAATGTGGAAGGTGCATAATGGCCTTCATGAGTTCTGAATGTTATTTTTGGGATATATTCTTCCTTCATTCTAATCTGATGATACCTTGAACGAAGATCCAACTTTGTGAAGTAGATTGCTCCATGTAGTTCATCTAGCAATTCATCAATGACAGGAATGGGAAACTTATCTTTAATGGCGGTCTTTTTGAGCTCTCTATAATATGTACACATACTCCATGAGCCCTCTTTCTTTAGTACCATTACCAATGGTGCAGAGTAAGAACTTTGGCTAGGTCTAATAATTCCAGCCTGTAACATTTCTTCAACCATACACTCAATTTCACTCTTATGGGCATAGGGTATCTGTAAGGCCTAGTGTTAGGAGGATCACTCCCAAGAATTAAGTGAATAGCATGATCATGATCGCGAGTGGGTGGAAGACCTCTGGGAATATATTCAAATACTTTGGAATTCTTATCAATGATCCCTTGGAGATCTAGGGGAATAGATGGCTTAGATGTTTAAAAATCTAGTGAACATAGTTGTACAATTATACCATGATGTCTCTTTTTCAATAATGTTTTCATGCCATTAAATCTTACCACCTTACTAGGTTTCCCTGTGATACCCTTTAACTCAAATTCCTTTCCTTCCAATGAAAATTTCATGAAAAGTTCTTGAAAATTAAAATCCATGGTTCCCAATGATTGTAACCATTGGACCCCTAGTACAACATTAGCACCACCCATGGGTATAGAAATCATTGGATTATTCATTACATATTCCCCCATAATAAGAATGATCTTATGGTATTTTCCTGAGCAATTGATAGTTCCTCCATTTGCAATCATTAATTGGAACTTTGGCGCTAGATATATAAAGCAATTGAGATCTTTGAAACTCTGGCGCTGGATATATAAAGCAATTGAGATCTTTGGCTAATTTGCAGTGAATTAAATTATGATTACTACCAAAATCAATTAGCACTATTGACTTTTTCTTTTTGATATATCCTTCTATCTTGAGGGTTTGAGGAGTGCTAATTCCAACCAATGCATGACATGATATGGTGGGAGTCATCTCATTAGAAGAAATCTCTTCTACATATTCATCTTGAGAT
>SNQJ01S0041324.1:45798-58460 GCA_010110895.2 Picea sitchensis | reverse complement strand
TTAGCACTATTGACTTTTTCTTTTTGATATATCCTTCTATCTTGAGGGTTTGAGGAGTGCTAATTCCAACCAATGCATGACATGATATGGTGGGAGTCATCTCATTAGAAGAAATCTCTTCTACATATTCATCTTGAGATGGTCTGTGTTCTCCTTCCTCTTCACAATCTATGTAGAATAATTTCTTCTCACCACACTTATGTCCCTTATCGTACTTGTTGTCACAATTAAATCATAAACCTTTTTCTTTTATTTCCTCCAATTGTTGAGGTGTTAACCTTGTAGGTTGAGGTGGTTTAGAAGAAGGAGCATTATTCTCTCAATAGATATTAGGGGTGGTCCTTCTAGTAGCCATGGCCATATTTTTACTTTCAACATTTCATGCCACCCTGAACACATTCTCCAATGTTTTGGGTTCCTAAAGGAGAAACTCATGTTGAATGATATCCTTTAAAGTTCCTATGAAGACATCAATCAAGTGCTCATCTAGAATATATGTTACCTTTATATTTAATATTTGTAAGTTCTCAATGTGCTCCACAACCGAACCTTTTTTCTTGAGATTTATCAATTGGATGAAGAAGGTATTGCTCCTTGTATCCTCATAGTGTGTTATCATTTCTTCCATGAAAATTTGCCAAGTGACAAGTGATTTGTGAGGACAAATCCATCGATACCATACAAACTGATTATGTTCTAAATATAAGTACATAATTCATACCTTTTGTGTTTGAGGCACATCATGTAGATCAAATCACTGCTCCATCTAGATTATCCATGTGAGTGGATCCTTGCCATCAAATTTTCTCATATTGATCTTAGGAAAGTGGATGGTATTCAACCCAATGCTGGAGTTTCTCCAGTATTGGTTCATCTTCCTTTTGTCCTCATCATGAATTTCATGGGATACATTGTCACTTTTAGGTGGCCTCTCTATTAGAAAAATTTTCAACCCTTCCATGATATCCTCTATTAATCTATTCATATTATTATCCATCATCGCTTCCAACTTAGCTTCAGTTGAATCCATCATCCTTTGTAGTTCATCTTTTGCGACTGCCTTCTTTTGTAAATCATCTATGTCCTTGTGAATTTATTCACCTTCATCAAGAGTCCAAGTAGGAATTTCTAAGGGATTATTTGGTGTATAAGTTCCCTTTTTTGGTGGCATGTTGGCCAAGTATCACTACAAGGTAGGAATTCCTAACTGGCTTAGGAAGAGGTCATCATAGAAAAGGGAGTGTCAGGTGCTATAACTCTCTGATATACGTGTGGGGTCCAAAAATAGTACTCGACCCAATACCTCAGGGAACTAACTAAGGAGGATTGACCATGCCCTTACCCGTACTATCCAACTACCCATGTACTAGAGATTGATCTCCCTGAGTGTTGTTCTCGGTGTACTATAGCAACAACATGGCCAAATGGTTTGCTCGGTTGGTCTTAGGATTCTAGGGGGTCTCTCGATATATGCTAGGTACGTGAGAGCTCAAATCCGTAGTATTTCTGTTTAATGCACAATTTTTCGAAAGGGGCCTTCCGATACACTCTAGATACATGGAAGAACCACACAGTCCCCGGGTTGTAGAATTGAAAAGTAACGACAACTCCTATGTTTAAAGACACTAGAATACATCTGTACCTAAACAAACCTATGATCCTCTAAAAAAAATTTGATACTCCTATTATCCCACTTTATTCCACTTTTTAAATCACCCCAATTGGATCTTCTATTCAAAAGATATGCAAATTTCTAAAAAACAAAACACACCTTTTAAAACCCTAATTTGGAAACTGATCTTCTAGATGACATTTCTTCTGTTGTAGCTCTGAAATTTTGGCCCTTATGAGTCTAAAATATCTACCTGAGGTATCTTTATGTGTCTTCTTTGCAACCCCACAGGTTAGACAAAGATTGGATTATCCAATAGAATTTTATGATAACTTTCCCAAGACGTGCTGATTTTTTCCCTTTCAGGAGAGAGAACTTGTACAGAATGACACATGTCACTGTATTCACTTCATAAATTTAAATTAGTACCAATACAACTTCGGTCCGTACCCTAACCAATGAAACAAGTATCACTCAATTTTGAGGTTGGTAGCATAAGATATAACAATTTTCCGAAGAACACATGTTTTAGACTGAAATTTGGACCAACCAAAAACATTGATTTACTCAAGGAATAAATTTCATAGTACAATGAATAAAGGGATGAAATTTTTACAAAATATACTTCACTATTCCACATTTGTAGTGTAAAAATTTTAGAACCTGAAACCAATCCAAAAACAATTGGGAGCGAAAATTCCAAGAAGACTTGTTTCATACTAGTTTCAGGGTTAGTCAAAAACCCGAACTTGAACATAATGTATCTCCAAAAATATAATGAAACAAGGTATTAAATTTGGACCCACATTATCTCTATATGTCTCCTATACATCACAGAAATTCCAGATCCTGAAACCTTCCAGAAACAAAGTTGTAGTGAAAATTCCAAGAAGACTTGTTTTGAAGAAGCCAGTCCCAAGGATTGTCTAGCTCTGGTACCAAATGTTAAGAACGAAATATCAAAATAGCATAAAAATCTCAAAATAAGTACTCAATGTCTTAAAAAAGAGAGAAATTAAGATAATAAGCCTCTTCGAGGGGAAAACCTCCTTATACAACATATGAATTCACAATTACAAGATGATTCCGAATGAAAAGGTCTCCTTGGTATATATAGGAGACTAGGAGGTACAATTACAACTAATGAACCCAAGCCAACATAAATAAAATAAAAATACTAATGTAATATGCCCCAATTAAGGGGTAATGTGCCACAAATTAGGGGTTAACAATGTGCCAAGAGATTCTACCTTTTCCTCTATTGGTCGCTACTTGGAGAATACAAATAAAAACAATCTACCTTAGAAATAGTAGCCACTGAAACAAGTGAAGGAAGACTTATACCATGAAGTGCCACCACCATGACCTTATTTGTATCATCAATCAAAATCATTTCCTTTTTACCTAGTATGAGATGCATCCATGTTAAGAACTTAATATTTTTAGAAAATATTTAGAGATGCCCATTGACCCCTTTTCGATCCATCTTTCAAAAAGATTCATCAAACTAGTATACTATAACCTTAGAGGTTCCAATGTCATGTAAAGCTACAAATTGAGTATCTTAATCATATACTTTCCTGAATTTATGTTAGGATTTATATAAATATATAGACATGAATCATATTCTTGATAATACTCTCTATATTATAAATGATATTTAGTAAATTTGAAATGATAAGATTCATGTCAAACATATACATAGTGATGATCTTTTATAACGTTCATGTGATAGATTGCAACTAGAACCAACCTAGATCCAACTTAACTCTAGATCTATGAAACATTGAGAGGATTCAAATCCCTTGAGGTGTGAACCTTTCCTCAACTTTTACATTCTAAAACAATGCTTGCATCTCCAAAAATTTGATCCATCCATGCACTTGATAAAAACAAAGTTAAAATGAATCTAATGATATGTCTCCATTCACTCAAATTAATACCACCTCTATAACCTTATTCCATTGTAGTTAACTTTTCAATATCTAAAACATTGTATGTTAAAACCCAAAATGCAACCCTTGGAAGCTTGTTTAAAGACACCATTGATAAATATTGACAAATATGGTAGTTGGATGAATCTACTTCAAATACCTAAACATATTCATTTAAAATAAAGTAACTATTGTCCTATAAGAAAAAAAGTTTGAAATTTCATTTTATAATATCTTTGATAAGATTGTATTAGAAATCCAAGGTGTGAAATGGTGCTATAAAGAGGAATAGCCTTGCATGAATGAATAGAATTTGCAATAGGTATAAGGTGTGTAGATGGGCCATAACACCATTGTAAATTAATTCAAAAATGAAAAAAAAAATAAAAAAAATTGAACCACACAATTTTATTTCAATACCATCTCTCTTCCACCAGGTGTCTTCCTTGTGAATCCAACGCCTATGCAAGCGACATGACTAGACGTGATGCTTGTCTTCTTGTGCCAACAATTTTATTTGATTTTGAAAAAACATTACCAAGTCTTACCAATGATAAGAAGTTAATGAAAGTTTATGAAAATATTTTAAAATATTTTATTAATTATTATTAGGAAAGTTTAAATATGATTTTGATTTTGATTTTGATTTTTTATTTTTTTTTATTTTTTTTTTTGGTAATTATCACTAAAATTTGATGAGTGAAAATTGCACAAATCTCAAATTTACATTATTGAATTTGTATTTTTAATACTTGTTATAATAATTCTAACAATTTTTCAAATTTTTAAATAAAAATAATATAAAATATATGAAAAAAATTAAATAAATAGAGATTATTATAAACTTGAATCTAAATAGCAGAAATTATAGACAAATTGCATCATTAATTCAAACAAGGTATTCTTAATACATAGAAAAATCAAAGTTAAACGGTTCCTAAGTTCACAGTGTTATTAATGTTGGCCACTTTGGAGAACTAAGAAATAAAGAAAGCCATGGGATTTATTTATTTATATAATTATGTTGATAGCTAAGCCGATAGGTGTACACCTATTGGAGATGGGCACAATTAATGATCTTTTGATTATAAATCCTAATCTTATGGCTAGAAATTGAAGATGCTGACATATTCTTCGTCGTCCTCCCAAATGAATGAATGAGATTTAATGTTTATAACTTCCTCACATTTATGAATGCATGTATTGACCTGTTTACTTTTTCACATTTACTTAATGATGTTAATAAATTATTGTCTTTCCATATAATTGCCATGTTTACATGATTAGCGAAGATCAATATGTATGCATAAAGCACTACCTCAACTTGATTACCAGGGATCACACATATCATATTGGGGGCAAACATTTGTTTGAGATATGAATCGTGGCATGTCCTAACGTCAGGTTTGGCTTGTTGGATATGTGTTATATTATTTGCATGACTAGAACTAACGTCTTTGTTTCGCTGGGTGCACATGAGGGTAAGAGGGGGGTTGCATGGGTAGCGCCCCTGAAAAACAATTTCCTCGGTTTTCATGTCCATTTTTGGGAAGTTTTTCAACACATGGTTTTTCGTCAATGATTTTTTATTTCCGGTTAAGGAATTAGGGTTGTTGACTAATCCAGGTCGTTGGATTAGGTTTTTGGATGTCGTTGGATCCTATATGTATATATTATTGTAAACAATATGTGTGTGAATGAATATAGAAGATGTTGGTTTTCCCGGTTTGGGTTTCCAGTGGAAAAGTCTCTGTGTAATGTGTATATTTTCCATCGTATCTTTTATATTCTTTTATTGAAAATCTATTTGCAGTTAATAATTGTACAAGGTTAAAATCTACATTTGGTATCAGAGATATTATTGGCCTCAAGGGGATGCCTTTGCGGTCAGGGGTCTGGCTTGAGACTACGATAATCCTTGTTACAGTGGGAGATCTGTGATATTGATTCTTTAGGTGAAGAGAAATGGAAAGTTGTTCGAAAATAGAGATCGAGAAATTTAATGGCCAAATTTTTGAGCTATGGAAGCTCAATATGGAAGATATGTTGGTAGACAGAGATCAGTGGGTTGCAGTGGATTCATGTACTGCACCTACACGGACGTCAACAAATGACTAGAAAAATTTGGATAAGAAGGCAAAGAGCACAATCCGATTGTGTCTCTCAGATTCAATATTATTGAATATGTCAGGGGAAGCTACAACCAAGGAATTATGGGATAAGTTGGGGAACTTGTATCAGTCTAAGTCCCTAGTAATTAAATTGTTCCTGCGGAAAAAGATGTATAACCTGAGGATGAGAGATGGATACTCGGTGACAGAGCATATGAACTCCTTCAATACTATGGTAAGTCAATTATTATCTGTTGAGATTAAAATTTCAGATGAAGATAAGTGTATCAATTTACTGTGCTCTTTACCAAACTTGTGGGATGTTTTGGTCGTGGCCATAGGTAGTAATACAATTACCTTGAGTTTCGATGATGTGGTCCCATCCTTGTTGTCGGAGGAGATGAGATGGAAGAACATGGAAGGACAGAGCATAGATTCATTATTTGCAAGAGGATGCTCCCAAGAAATAAATAGATCTAAGTCCTCAAGTGGGAGATCTAAGTCTAAGGGTAGATCTAAATCTCCCAAAAAGTTTGTAAAGGTATGATGGAGATGCGGAAAAGAAGAGCACTTCAAGAAGCAATGTAGATCCAAAAGCGTTGAGAAAGTGAAGGGATATGAAGGTGCTACCTCTACATAAGAAAATACCTCTAAGGAAGGAGGAGATGTGTACTCGGCTTCTTCAATCACACATGCATATCATGAGGCATGGTTGGTTGACTCAGGTGCATATTTTCATATGACTCCCCATAGGGAGTGGTTCTGTGAATATGAAAGGTACGATGGAGTTAATGTTTTCCTAGGTGATGAATTGACATACAGAATCATAGGATGAGGAAAATTCAAGTTGAGGCTCATATATGGAAGGATTAGAACATCTGGTGTTATGAAAATCCCAAGATTGGCCATAAATTTGATTTTGTAAGAAAAACGGATGAGGCAGGGGTAAAAATAGTATTTGAAAAGGAAACCTGTTTGATGGTTCAAGGATAAATGGTGTTGTTGAAGGGAGTTCGGATTAGAACTTTGTATAAGCTGCAAGGAAGCACTATTAGTAATGGGTGTAATAGTTCCATTATTCATGATATTGGAGTTAAAGAAGAAAAAACTCCTACAATCTCTGAAGAAAAGGTTATGATGTGGCATCAAAGACGGGGGCATATCGGAGAGAAGGGATTTCAACTACTACACGATAAAGGTATGGTTGAAGGTATATCTAAATCCTCTCTAGATTTTGATTTATGTGAACATTGTGTATATGGGAAGCAAAATCAAGTAATATTCTCCTCTGGTGCAACAAGGGTAGAAGGAATTTTACAGAAAGTGCATAGTGATGCATTTGGACTTGTGTCGGTTCCATCATTGGGAAAAACTATGTACGATGTCTCTTTTATAGATGAATTCTAGAGGAATACTAGGATATATTTCCTCAAGAAGAAATTTGAATTCTTTGACATGTTTAAAGAGTTTAAGGCTCTTGCTGAGAATCAAACAGAGAAAATAATTAAGGTGTCGAGGACGGATAATGGTGGAGAGTTCCACAGGAATGAATTTTAATATTTTTGTAAGAAGTGAGGTATATCAAGGTAGACGACTACTCCATATACACCTCAACAAAATGGAGTTGCATAAAAGATGAACATGACACCGATGGAAAAAGCAAGGTGCATGATCAAGGGTGTCGGGTTAGGGAAATAATTATGGGCAGAGGTAGTGGGTACTACATGTTACCTGGCCAATTGATCACCCTCATTAGCACTGGATGACAAGACTCCACATGAGGTATGGACTGGTAATAAACCCTCTTTCTACACATCTCAAGGTATTTGGCCGTGAGGCCTATGTTCACGTTCCAAAGGAAAACATGAGTAAGATATATAAGAAGGCTTAAAAGTATATCTTTATTAGGTATAAAGATGGTATTAAAGGTTATAATAAGATTTGGAATCTAGAAACTAAGAAGGTTGTGTATAGATAAGATGTGGTATTTAAAGAAATGAAGGATGTTTCCAAAGAGGAAGTCCTACCAAGTAAGGAAGAACCATAGGAAATAGAGTTTGAGACAAAGGATGATGAATCATACTCTACATAAGAACATGGATCAAAAGAAGAAGATCCTCATACTCCAATATTGAGGAGATCGATGTGGGAAAAAAGGATACCATAAAGGTACACTCCACCTGATTTTCATTCAAATTTTTCTTTGTCTATTACTGATGATGATCCTAGAATTGTTAGGGAGGAAGTGGATTCAAAGGATGCAAAACTATGGGAAAAGGCCATGGTTGAAGAAATGAAAGCCTTGGATAAGAATGAGTCTTGGGATCTAGTGGAGTTGTTGATTAGAAGAAATCCCATTGGCAACGAATGGGTATTTAAAAATACGCTGAATGTTAAAGGAAAAGTGAAGAAATACAAAGCTCGGTTAGTATCAAAGGGTTATTCCCAGGTTGAGGGAATTGATTTTTGTGAGATTTTTTCTCATGTTTCCAAATTAACTTCTATTAGATTTATGTTATCTGTTGATGTTGTGTTTTATTTTGAACTAGAATAGATGGATCTGAAGAAAACATTCCTACATGGGTATCTAGAAGAATAAATATACATGAAGTAGCCAAAAGGCTTTGTTGTGAAGGGAAAGAAGGAGTTGGTATGCAAGATAAAAATGTTCTTTTATGGTTTAAAAAAATCACCAAGGATGTGGTATCAAAAATTTGATACTTATACGTTGGGACTTGGCTTCACAAGAAGCAAAGAGGATCAATGTGTGTATTTTAAATTAATTGGTGATCATTTTATTTATTTGGTCTTGTATGTGGATGACATGTTGCTGATAGGAAATGACAAAGAGATTATTGTTACAGGAAAATCCCCCTACGTACAAGTGGATTTCCTCTTGAACCCTAAATCTCTAAGATCAAGACAAAAAGGTGCTAACTTTGGTCACTGACATCCTTTTAAACCTAGATAATTAAATCAAATAGAGAAAAGGAAGAAGATGTACCTTTTTACGATGTATGTCCTTGCCTAGTCCAAGTTGAACCTTGGTACCCAAGCTCTTCAACAAGTCCTAAAATCCAATAACAACAGAGACAAAAAAACTTCCTATTCTACCATGATTAATCCAAAACTAGATCTATCTATCAAAGACAAGTTCATGTAGGCATACACAACCTTGAAAGAAAAAGGCCAAGCACATGTATTAATGAGAACTAGATAGAAATACTTGCATACCTTTTATGAAGTTGCAGTACCCTCACCAAGCTCTCTTTGTCCAAACCCTTTGCTCAAATGATCCACAAGCAGAATGACTATGCTGCACTAATTATCTTCCTCATGAGATCATAAGTTTGATGCCTTCAATGTCTCTTCCTTCCTTATGAGATCATAAGTTAGGTATCTCTCTCACTCCATCTATCCCTTTCACCATGAGAAGGCCTCCTTATATAAGCTTGGAGAGACCCAACCACCTTAGAGATCCTCGGGATAGGTTGAGGATCCTTCTCCATCAGTTGTGGATCCTCCCTAATATCCAGCCTTAACCTCAGATTCGAATCGAACCAACTCCAGATATGAGGGGGATGTTTCCCTGATTTTCCTCAACAACCCAAGATTTCCTCAAACAACCAAATGCTCCCTCAGAATGGGGCACAGAGTGTTGCAACGCTCCCCCAAAGAAGGGTAGGGAGTGTTGGCACTCCCTGACAGTGGGTAGGGGAGCGCTACCCAAAATTTCCTTAAAAAATCCTAGTGCTCCCCCAAAAGGGTGCACAAAGTGTTGGAATGCTCCCCTAAAGAAAGGTAGGGAGCACTGGCACTCCCTGATAGTGGGTAGGGGAGCATTGGCCTTCAAAAATGAATATTGAGTGGTTTTTTCCATGGTAAAAGATTTGTAATCTTCATTAGATGATTTCTCCTTCTTAAAACTGTCTTTGAGGGTGTCTTTTAAGTGTCCTTGTGATGTCATTCGAGACACGACATGGGCAAGATGAATATATGATGTCTGCGACATTTGTGACACTTATGGATAAAAAGAAACACTTGCGACACTTATAGTGAAGACAATAGGTCATCATTGAAGTGAGTAATTTTGATGTGTAACAATTATCCAGGATGTGAAAACTCAATTGTCCTCTAAATTTTACATGAAGGATCTTGGTGCTGAAAAATTCATTTTGGGAATGGAAATTAAAAGAGTTTGGAAAAACAAGAAACTCTGGTTAAATCAGATAAAATATGTGGAGACAATATTGCAGAGGTTTAATATGCAGGAATGTAAACCGGTCAGGGTCCCTATTCATGTAGGTGTAAGTTGTCTGTGGATCAGTGTCCCAAGACACAAGAAGAGGATCAGGAAATGTCTCATGTTCCATATGTGAGTGCAGATGGAAGTTTGATGTATGCAATGGTTTGTACTAAACCAGACATTGCACATGTAGTGGTATTTTTGAGCAGGTATATGTCAAAACCAAGGAAGGAGCATTGGATAACAGTAAAGAGAGTTTTTCAGGTATTTGCGTGGCACTACTAGTTATGGATTGTGCTACCAAGGAAGGCCAAGTTTGGACAGAGTGTTGGACATACTTGGCTTTGTGGATGTAGACTGGGATGGTGATCTATATCATAGAAGATCTACAAGTGGGTATGTGTTTAACCTGTTTGGAGGAGTAATCAGTTGGATGAGAAAAAGATAGTTTGTAGTGGCACTTTCCACTACATAAGATGAATACATGGTAGCGACTCATGCAAGCAAGGAAGCAATATGGTTACAAAGATTGTGCTCAGGTATTGAGTTGGTACAACAAGTTGTAAGGATAGAGTGTGACAGTGGGAGTGCAATTTTTCTAGTGAAGAACCCAACTTATCATTCAAAGACAAAGCATATTGATGTTCAATATCACTTTGTGAGAGACATGGTTGAAGAAAAGAAGGTGTTGTTGATGAAGGTGGATACTTTCAAGAATGTTGCAAATTCATTAAAAAAATCTATGAGCACTGAGAAGTTCTCTTGGTGTAGAGGATCTATGGGCATTAATGCCCTGGATTGTTGACTATGTAACCTTGTAACCCCCTGTATGCAAATAAAACAACAAATGGGAGAATGTTGTATATGTGTTATATTCTTTGCATCACTATAACTAATGTCTACGTTGCGCCAGACGTGCAAGGGGTAAAAGGGGGACCTCTAGCCCCCCCTACGCAGGGGTTTGGCGACAACTCCCCTAGAAAACAAATCCTCGATTTCTGTGTCCATTTTTGGGTTGTCCTCGTTTTTTGTGTCCATTTTTGGGCATTTTTTTGGCACATGGTTTTTCGTTGATGGTTTTCTATTTCCATTTAAGGAATTAGGGATATTGACTAATCCAAGTCATTGGATTACGTTTTTGGATACCACTGGCTCCTATATGTATATTGTATTGTAAACAATGTATGTGTGAATGAATATAGAAGATGTTGGTTTTCCTGGTTTGGGTTTCTAGGGGAAAAATCTCTGTGTAATGTGTGTATTTGGCATTGTATCTTTTATGTTCTTTTATTGAAAATCTATTTGCAGTAAATAGTTGTATAGGGTTAAAATATACATGATTTATGTTCAATTTAAATTTATGGCCATCTTGTTATTTTAAGTATGGATGTAGTTTTTGGCATTATCGCGTAGTCTAAACGTTCGACTTTTTGGAGTTTTTACGGGTGTTTTTTTCAATCGGTTTTTAATGAAATCTGGTAAAAAATTATTGGAATTCCATATTTGAGTGATCGAGTCTGTATATTTCGAGTGCCTCGAGGTTTTTTCAAGGTGATTAATCCATTTATGCATTTTAAAATGCAATTTAAACAACAAAAAATGAGGATTTCACCAAGATTTATTTAACTGGATTCCAATGAAAAAGTTGAAAAAGTCGAATGTTTAAACAATGTGTTCATATTATGGTCTCCTTTCTGTGATCATATACCTGCAATTACAATATCCATACTTTTAAGGATTGCAGACCGATTGGATGCATTGGAGCACCATCAAGAGAAGGATATCGGTGTGGATTGGGAAGAAGACCAAATCAATAAAGCATTGAGCAAGATGAGGTAAGATCTCCCTCTGTCTCTTTAAAATTTATGGAATTAGTTTGCTTCAATTATGGTTTACAGGTTACATATTTAGGTTTAGTGATATACCTATATCCCTCATCGGTAAACCTAAACCATATTGAAATTTGATATGATCTGTAACATATCAGAGTTACATATTTAGGTTTGATGCCTCTCCTGGAAACCACTAGAGGCATCAAACCTAAATATATCTGAATTTCCAGTAGACACCAATAGATGCATCAAACCTAAATATGTAACTCTGATATGATTTAGGTTTAGCCAAGACAAATTTAGGTTTAGAAATGATGGATTTATAGTTTATGGTTTTAGGTTCTCAGTTTTATATGCATGCATGTGGGGTCACCATTGAAGGGAGCCCACGAGACTTCCTTCAATGGTCGACCTGCATGCATGCATTCAAGAATTTATTTTCGTGAGATTTTGAAGTCTTGAAAATGTTTTTGTCTTTCGTCATTACTGAATGAAACCCTCACTTACATTTCATGGTATAAACATTATAAACATTATAAAAGTTTTATCCTTTCTTCATTACTGAATGAAACCCTCACTTGCATTTCAGGGTATAAACATTATAAACAGTTTCTCCTTTCTTCATTATTGAACGAGGGAATGTAATTTTAATTTTTATCTGAATGTAATTTTAATTTTCAGGCGAGTATCTCAATGTAATTTTAATTTTTAGGTGATTTGTATCTTAATGTAATTTTAATTTTAAGGCGACATTTTCTTTTATCCTAGCCATAAGAGAGCTTAACCTTAGAAAAAAATATACAATCAGTCTACACATGTTACATTCTAAACAATATTTAATGAAAATTAAGTTGGCCCCTTCAATATCAATAATCACGTGAACCTTGACATATTCGATTTTGATAGATTTTCAATGTGTTACACACT
>SNQJ01S0041324.1:15110-28100 GCA_010110895.2 Picea sitchensis | reverse complement strand
GGGAGGGCGTCAGATTCCCCCCTCAAATTCTACAGTCAATATGAGCCTAACCCAATATTATCGGCCACCTGGAAAGGTCCGAGCCATAGATTTTGAAACTTATAATGTTTTCCTTTAGGCTCATGTTCTCTGTCCTGCTTTAGGACTAAGTCTCCTACCTCAAAATTCTTCTCTTTAGCCTTATCCTTATCAAACCACCTTTTAACTATCTACTGGTGAGCTATGAACTTTGATTTAGCTTTATCCCTTTCTTCTTCTAGCATGAGCAGGGTGTCAATTCTTTGTTGCATGACTAATGGAGGTTGTCCCCTGGAATCCTGAGCAAGTTGAAGAGATGGAAGACAAAGCCCGTTCGGGAGAATGGCTTCCTTTCCATATACCAAAAAGTATGGGGAATTCCCTATAGCTTCCTTGGGTGTGACTCTATCAGCCCATAAATCATTAGGAAATTAATTACGCCAATTCCTCTGGTTGTCTGCAACTGTTTTCTTTAATATTCTCACTAGGTTCTAATTAGTTGATTCTGCCACTCCGTTTCCTTATGGGTAATAGTTTCGAGAGTATCTAATTATGATTCCTTTGTCTAGGGCAAAATCTGTTAATGAGGTGGAAGAAAAGTAAGTTGCATTATCAAAAACAAGGACAGAAGGCACACCGAACCTAGTGATCAACTATTGTTCTATGAATTGGATCACCACCTTTTCGTTTACATGAGTCAGAGGGATGGCCTCCTCCCATTTTGTGAAATAATTTGTGGCGGTTAATATATACCTATGTTGTTTTGAGGAATTCATTATTGTCTCTCATATGATATCTGACCCCCATTGTTCGAAAGACCTGGAAACAACCACCGGTTGAAGTGGGACAACTTCTCTATTTTCCCTCCCTGCGCTTATTTGACACGTCTTACAGTTCCTAGCATATGTGTGGACATCCTTGAATAGAGTAGGCAAATAATAGCCAACTCTCAGTATTTTATGAGCAATGAGTTTTCCTGCAAAATGTCCACCTGCAGGGCCATCATGGAGCTCTTTTAGAACCTTGTCTGCATCTTCACATTCGAGACATCTTAAAAGTACCCCATCATAGTTAAGATGGAAGAGCACTGAATTTATGAGGCGATATTGTGAAAAATTTAACCTGAGAGCTCTCCTTTCCCTAGAGTTTAGGTTCTCTGTTAAAGTCCCATGATACAAGAGACAAGTCAGTTTCTCATACCAAGACTCTTTCCCTGGGAAAATGTATGAAGCTTCACCACACCATAATCCCATTTCATTCTCCCACCCAGGGTCTTCATTTACTTTGTCCTGAGATTCGACTGCCTAATCCCATTTCATTCTCCCACCCGGGGTCTTCATTTACTTTGTCCTGAGATTCGACTGCCAGTTTTCATAACCCTTGTCCTTTAACTAGTTTAGCAGGTTTTATATCTAGATCAAATTCTTGGACTACTTCCAGCTAGTTTCCTCTTATTTCCCCCATTTCCTGTTGAGTAAATAGGGATCAGATTGTAGGGTGAGGCATGATTACTTTGGTATGGTTCTTGAGGATGTAAGATCTGAAGTGTTTTATTGCCTTGTATACTACATATGCTTGCTTATCTATAGCAGGGTAATTTAGTTCTCCCCCCTGGAGATTAGTGCTCATGAATGACATCAGGGCCTCATTGTTATCATCATCCTTCTGAGTTAACACTGCGCCTAACAATTGGTCGGAGGCGAAAGTATAGAGGAAGAAATATTTGTTGAAATCGGGACTGCGCAACACTGTGTCTTGAGATATTTCAGTCTTAATATTGTTGAAATCCTTCTTTTGTTCATCATACCACTAAAATTCAACATCCTTACGAATCATTTTTTGTAAGGGTTTGTTAGTTTATGCGAAATCGAGGGTGAATTTCCTCACAAAAATGATTTTCCCAAAGAACGATTGCATAGCCTTTTTGTTGTGAGGTAATGGAAGTTGAGTTATAGCCTTAATCCTTTCTGGATCTATGTGAATTCCCGCTTGGGATATAATGTGGCCCAATAGATTTCCTTCCTCTATGTCGAAGATGGTTTTCTTAGGTTTTAAAGATATATTGTATTTCCTACACCTTTCAAAAATCTGGGTTAAGTGTTAGATGTGCTCCTCTCTGTTCTTTGAATACACAGGCACGTCGTCCAAGTAGACTACTACACACTTGTTGATTAGTCCCTGAAATTCTATGTCCATGGCCCTCTAGAAGGTCTCTCATGCATTGATTAACCCAAACAACATGCATTTGTAAGTGAAGGCTCTCCACTTGGTTCAGAAGGTAGTTTTCAAGTGGTCTTCTTCTGAAAATAGAACCTGGTTGTAACTTGAGAAACTGTCCAGTAAGGAGAAAATATCAGAGCCAGACACGGTTTGCAAGAGTTTCTCCATCGGTGGGACTGGGTAGTTGTCCTTTTCTAAAGCTATGTTGAGGTATCTAAAATCTACGCATAGGCGGATATCCCCATACTTTTTCCTCACAGGAACCAAATTTTATACCCACGCAGAATGTCTAACCTAGAAGATAATTTTGGCATTGAAAAGTTTCTTCAATTCCTGACACATGAGAGGTTCCAGGGAAGGGTGATACTTTCAGAGCTTCTGTTGGAAGGGTTTCACTTCAGGTTTTAATGGGATAGTGTGTTGTATGATACGGGTATCATAAATATTAATATCTCGGTAGGACCAAGCAAAAACATCTTGATATTGTCTGAAAAGTTTGAGATAAGCCTTCCTTTCCTCTTTAAATATTGTCTTATCGAGGTTTACGTTTTTTGGGTTTTCCAAGGTTTCGAGATTTATATTTTCATGCATGGGACAGGAACTCCCTGTCTTTGAGTTCTTTGACCCTTTAAATCTTTCCCTTAGATAAAAAAGGTTTTCTAAATTGGTTATTCCCTTCGGTATCGTGTGAGACTTTGATTTGTCAGTCGGTTGATTTTTCTGAGGATCAATCCTTGTTGATTGTTCTGGAATATTTCATCGTCAATGGCCAAGTCCTTAATCTTATCCTAATTAGTCATAAAGTTTATAATATGTTCATCTCCTTCAAAGACCTTCCAATTAGAAATATTGTTGGGCATCGAAGGTTTGTAGAGAAATTCTTTAGTGAACCGGGAGGCTCCATAATCTTCTAAAGGTGACAGCCTTGAAGCCGCGATGGCCAAAGAATCAACAGAAATGTTCTTTGCTCTTAGAATCATTGTAATGTTGAAAACTTCAAAATGCTCTATTAGCCTGTGCACTTACTGTTGGTAATTCTTTAGGTGTGGAGAATTTCAATGTATAGTATTCCTTACTTGTCTAATGATGATTTCAGAATCTCAAAAAACCTTCACTTCTTTAACGTTCAAGTCCATGGCTTTCTTTAGCCCTTGTACTAGAGCTTCATATTCAGCGGTATTGTTTGTGCATTCAAACTCAAGTCTATAGGATATAAAATGTCGTTTACCTTTTGGATTAATGAGGATGCACCCTACCCCAGACCCTTCTTGTGATTTAGAGCCATCAAAGTATAAGATCCAAACTTGTGGGAAAAATCTATCAGCTTCCTCTTTCCTGTCGTTTTTCTCTTTTTCTCCTGTTTGTTCTGTGATTTCTAATGCAGGTTCTTGGCAGAAGAGGGTTTCCTCTGCCATCGTCGACAATTCCTCTTGAAAAACCATTTCAAATTTTTTAGTAAGGGGAACATCGGATAAGAGAGGGGGGGAATTTATGAAGTCAGAATCACAGGAATAATTGCCTAACACAGGGAAATTTGTCGATGAGGGTTCATTTAGGGTTTCTAAGTCAGTGACAATATGTTTTATATATCTTTCCCTATAGATCATTATCATGTTTGTGTGCACTTTTAATGGTAATCAAAGGTGAGCCCAGTCTATACTAAAGTATATGTTTAACTTCTCAGACCAATCTCAACTTAATATCAATGCATAAGATTCTGGGATATCTACTACAATGATGTCAATTACTTGCACAAATTTAGGGTGTGTCACTATTATGATCATTACATATTTGAGTTCTCCCATGACCTTCACCTGGGTTCTGTCTAGTTGTATTACGTGTTTATCACTTTTGAGAGGGACTGCGTTTATGTTTTTGCAAATAGACAGTGGCATAACATTAGAAGATTCTCCGGAATCAACCAAACAGTTATGGAGGTTTCTATTGAAGACTTCAAATGTTAAAAGGAACGGTGGGAAAAAAAAAATCCCTTCTTATCTTTAGAGAAGGAGTTCACAGTTGGTTTATTCCCTAGATTTGTGGGAGTTAGATTTCTTCCTTGGTCAGTGCTTGTTGTAGGATTTTCTACTGATTTCAATGCTTGTAGCAGGAAGTCTTTTTTCTCATGGATTCTACACATGTCCATATGTTTTCCTTCAACTTCTTCAAATATTCTACTATGTTGTAATCTAGCTTGGGAAATTCTCATTTATGGATGTTTATAGGGTTTCTTCGGGGAGAAAAAGGTGCTTTCGAGTGATCGAGAGCTAGTTTTCCTCCCGAATTTGGGGTCGTAGTAAGGTCGTTTGAGACAGGTTGACCCCTACTTCGTGTTTTCACAACAAAGACTTTTGTGGGTGGTTCTTTGACCTCAAATAAGTCATTGGAAGGCATTGGTAGATCAGGGTCCCATATCAACATGGTTGTTTCTTATGGTGGAACAACTTCTTCTTGATCGGAAATATTCATAATCGATCCGCTTGATTGTTCAGTTACGGAGACTTCATCTAGAAACCGGTTGACCATCAAATTCATGGCATGCACCCATTGAGGGCAGCCTCTTTCAGAGTGATTCTCTTGATGATAAGTACAGAAAGACTCGGATGCTACATTTCCCAAATCAATGTTTAAGTTGGCTGGGGGAGGTTCAATTTCTTTGAACGTTGGATTCCTTTTGGAAAAGGGTTTATAGGGTCTTTGGCCTTGGTTTCCCTCCCCTACATTTCTCTTCATGTCTATGATTTTGTTTGACAACTTCTTGACCATGTGTTGTAGGTCCTCTATGTACCCACTTCCCTTTTCAGGAGCTTGTTCTGTTTGTTTCCCTGGGGGTCTAGTCAACATGAGTCCTCTCCTAGGAGGAGGTTGAACTTCTTTCTTAACTAACGAGACATGGCCTTCTTTGCATCCTTTCATTGGGAACTCTATTGTTTTGGCTTTTTCGAAATTTTTAGCTAAGGTTGGTTTGGCGTCCCTCTTCATAAACATGGAAATAGAAGTTGGGAGAGCATTAGCATATACTTCGATTTTCAACTCCTGAGTAGGTTTAGCTTCAGGTTGGAATTTGTTTAAGATAGTTGTGAATATTTGATTGAAATCTTTAACCTTTTCCTTTGAACTCATGGTGGCGGAGAAAAATTCAACCATCAAATCTCCTATAGTGGTTTCTTCGACAAATTTATCCAAAAAATCCTTTTGAAATGTCATCCAACTAATTATGGATCCTACAGGTAAGTTAAAATACCATGTGGAGGATGAGTTCTCAAAGGTATAGGGGAAAATCCTGCATACTACGTCTTCATTTTGGACATTCATCAATATGATAGCTATTATGAATTTTTTGATATGGTCTTTAGGAAATCCTCAGGCTTCAGGGTCAAATTTAGGGACTAACTTCTCCGGATGTTGGGGAAGGTTGTGTACTCATCTAGGGATGGAAAAAGAATCTCTGGCCAACCAAGGTTGATTGTTTTGTGGTGGGTTTTCCCTCTCTTCATCATGGTCATTGTTATCTTCCATATCTTCATATCCTAAAACTGAGCATTCTGAATTAAACCTTTCTTCTTCCGAAAAATTGTTAGGCTCAGAGAAGTTTTCGGCTGACATTTCAGGGATTAGATTAAGAGGATGTTCGATTTCGGTGAGAGCGAAATATACCAGATCTTCTATTGTGTGCACAAAAATTTGGTCGGGGGTATCAACCACTAGTCTGCTTACTTGTTTTCTTTGAGGAAGTAAAAGAGCTAAGGGCAGTGCATCGATTTGTTGGGTGTATGCTCTTGTGATTCTTCTAAATTGGTTTAATTCCTCGTGAGGAAGAGCGTAAGGTATATCAGGGAACATGTGTTATTCCTCACGCTGGGGTGAGTTACTCGTTTCGGGAGTACTTAGTGTGTGTGGGTTGTCTTGGGAATGAAGAGACATGCATGTGGGTTGTTTTTTAATCTACAGGTTGTCTGAAATATTTTGTAAAAAATAGTGTCAGCCATTCATTCTTTAGGCCCTCCTTATAGCGCCAATTCTGTTGAGGGGTTCTAAATCCATTTAACTCAACAACAATAACCAAACCCGCCACCGAGGCCCAATTAGACTCTCCAACGTTTAAGAGTGGAACGGTTCTCCATATCTTGCGATCCAGCCAAAATAATTGATGGGATTTATGTTTTCTTGTGAAGGTGTCCTCCTTCGGTTCAGACGTTCTCTTTTTGTATTTTCTCTTAGGTGGGACTGATATAATATAAAGTTGGTGTAAACCAACTAAGTGATAAATGGGAACAAACTTAACTACTGGAGAAAAGGCTAAGCTTGGGATAACCCTTTCACTCTAGCATGCAGACAATGATCATCTATGATAGGCCTAATACTAATACGTTAACCATGTGGGTATTCCAATTACTGAACTGAGATACAATTTATCATAAGAAAACATGCATGTGATAAACGATGGCAAGTAAAATAATTCACTCAAATCTAGTCATCAATCACACAATAACACGACGATTTATCTTCATCATTAAAGAACATAATTGTAAAACATTGCATCAGATAACTTATCAATAAATTTAGTAGCTCTTACTCATTACAAGATCCACTCATGAGACGAAATAAGAAATAATTCTTCTCCACATCCAATCATACACACATTTGATGAAAAAAAAAACACAAACTTGTCTTTGGTCCCAAAAGGACTTCTCAGTTAAAGGCAGGTCCGAAATAGTTCTTAACAAAATAAAAAAAGAGGGTCTTTGCAGCAACCATCGACCCTTAACTAATCGGTCGATGCTATTATTTATAACATAAAAATAACTATTAAAGTGCAAATAAGTGAAACAAAACTCGCCACATGGTGCTCTCTTCTATATTTGTTTCTAAGAGTCATCTCAGGATATTAATTCAGTGGGTGACTCTTCTCGTATTCCAACCACTTGATGAATAGATCCTCGCATGTGTTGGCATACGAGAATCTATGTTGTTCCATTGGGGCCGAGTGAATATCTCTTAGCTCAACTGCTTGTGCCCGATACTTGACTATTCTGGCACTTAACTGTTGCAACATAGCCTGAGCTTTGATTGGGTGCTCCATGAACTTTCGCACCTGACCTGGCGTCATATCTGTCACCTTAGCTATTTCCTCAGCCCATCATGAGTCTTGTTCGGTGTGATTCTTGATTATGTCACACAAGCTGACAAAGTTGTCGGGTGTGCCAAACTCGGGGAGGCTGATGTCCTTCATTACCTGGTTGATCTTGATCCATCTTTTCCCGCACTTGGCCCATTTTTCTTGGATTTCCTGATGAGGTTCCCGAGCCATATTTTCCCAATACTCRACCRATTTCTTTATGCGATCAAGGTTGCTCTCTTTTAACACCCGAATGTTGTKCTCTTTTGTATCTCGGCCCTRTTGCACCRCACTGATATAGTCGACCCTCTCTACATCTTGTTGTGATTTCTCGTACCACCTCTCCATATCTTTTCATTTCGTAAGTGCCATGAGGGCATCTTCCTAAATCTCGGCTATCCTTGCAGTGAATAGGTGCCTCTCATCTGTAAATTTGTTGTAGGCCTCCTGGAATTCGCTCCTTAGGAACACTATGGCCTTTGTTGTGTCCTGATAGTATTTCGCCAAGTGGCGAAAATGTTCCAATTCCTTAAGGGAAATGACCAACTCCTCTTCGTCTCTTTTATCTATGTCTAGGGTGGCATCTGTGATTTCCATCCCTGCACTGATCAGTTCGAACGTCTTAGCATGCTCTGTGTTGATCAGATTTTCCTTCGTAGTGATGAGGATGGAGCGATCTAAAGTGATTATCCTCTTCTTGGTGGTTCTCTAGATAATATATTTCCTTTTCTAGTCACAGGTGATGACATGTATGTCGGCTACTTCATCCACGGGTTCGGGGATTTGTTGATCTCCCAAAGTGAGTGTATTCCCCAGACTCCCGATGGTATATACTTGTTCAAGATTGGGTTCTTGAACTTCCTCTATGTGTTATGAAGGCTCGGATTTTATTTGTCGCTCATCGAGGAGTTGAGTACCTATTGAAATTGAGGCATCGGTGGTAGGTCCGGTACTTACTTGATCCTCGATCGTTGAGACGTCGATTTCCTATTGTATAACTTCTTCATTTTGTTCACCTGACCCTGGCTCGTCCTTCGAACTGTCCGCTTGGGTATCCGGTGAAATGGGTAGCTCAGTGTCTAAGACACTCTCGACTTCTTGTTCGGTTTGTAGAAGCCCCTGAATTTGAGCGTCAAGAGCTGGAGAAGATGTCTTCCCTGGCTTCTTTTCCTCTTCGATATGTACATGGGTCACAAGGGATACCTCCTGGCTCTCATCATCATCATCGTTTTTTATCAATTCGCTTAGAGGGTTTGGCGCACTTTCTCTCCCTGATGTTCCAACTGTCTCAGGCTGAGTCAAAACACCTATCAATGATCTGGCCAATGGAATTGTGAATTCAAGGTCCTCTAACCCGGTAATTTCATCAATGTCTATGAATTCAGGGCTGCTTCGGCTCACCTGGCTTCTGTTTGGGTTATCGACAGGGGATCCTGTCAATCCTGAGAGGTATGGGTCATGTTGCAGTTGATCAATTAGTCGTTGCACTTGTTCTAACATGATAAACCCCCTCTCCCGTGCGCCCAGAGTCATGGGGAATCCTCTATCTTGCACTGGGGCTACCAAGGGGACTTATGCTTCTTCGGCCGCTATCATTTCTTCTCTGGCCCTGAGGGCCCCTTGAGCCGATTGTTCTAGGATCGTCACCTATTCATCCAGGCTCATGGCTTTGAACTTGATCATTTTGGGGTCGGCCATCCTTTCCACTCGTCCCAGGCATTTTATGTGAATACCTCATCTTCGAATTTGTCATGGGCGTATGGCCAGTAGGACGACACTTGCGAGGCGTGTTTCAAGACAAGAACCTTGGGGTCGTGCTTGCGGAATTGGCCATTCTAGAATCTAAACTCCAATTGGATCATCCCCTCTTGCTTGGCTTGAGCGGCATCCTTCACCAGGTATATGCCTACATGGAATCCATAGGGTATAAATGCCCATTTTTTATCCTTGATCAGGGTGGCATTGTAGCCTTGCAAGATGGTCTGGTAGCATATCTCTCCCACTACTAGCCGGTCAAAAAAATGCGCTGGAAGGAGATGAGGTGCTCCAGTGGCCCCGAAAACCCTGATGTAGGTATCGCGCTCGTCCAGATACCAATGTCCGACCTTTGATATCATCTTTTTGTCCGCACCCGATAGTCTCAGGCATTCTTTCTTGAAAAGAATAAAATAAATGTGTGCAATGAATTCATCGTAGATGAGGGAGTAGGATTTTTTGTACCTATTCTCCCATAAAATGATGAAATATACGTGGACCGGGAGTTCTATGACATGCCAACTCAGGTTCATGCCGACAAAGATGTTTCTGGTACACATGACATACAATAAGTATGAAGCCATGTAAAAGGCTGGTGTCTCTCCTTCTTTTGGCATCTGAGCTTATTGTGTGCAAATGCTCAGTTGTTTGGAAATGATGGCTCCCTAGTTGAAATTGCTCCTAGAAATGGCCACTGTGTAAGGTAGAGGCATCCATGCCTCCAAAAATCTGGAGCAGTCCTTTTCCCCATACAATCGACAGATTATATCCATAAGGTAGATGTACGGATCCCTTAAGTTGGTCGTCTGGTACCAGCCGGTGCTTCGGTTGGTATACTTCTTATATTCTCTCCACCATGAGGCCATCATCCAGTTGGTGTCATGGAGCTTGTATAATTTCACAATGAAATCTGTATTCGGTTGCTCCTCGGGGTCTCAAAGTTTGTAATATTTATGGACCTCCACCGGAAGGAACACTCCGACACACCCGCCATTTTTGTCGTTAATCATAATTTTTTGTGTCTTTGTGGTCAATGAGCCACTTCAGGAATTCTATGCAGGGGAACACCAGAGTTCTTCTTGCTACCATGTGCAGGTACGATTGTCGGATATTTGGAAAAAACTCCGTCATCGATCTTTCTCATATCTAGGTCATTGTGAGGGATATATTCTAGGAATTCTTTCCGGTTGATCTTCTTGAAGAGGTCTCCCCAATGTGGGAGTACCGCCTTGGTCCCTGTGCTTTCCTCTCTATCTCCAAAGGCTGGAGGTTGAGTGAACACCTTCTTTGTAGATGTTTTAATGACTGGTACCGACCTTGGAGAAAATTCTAATTGTTTTGTGGCCCCTGAGAGAAGAGCCTTCTCCTACCTCTGGTTCTTTTAGCTTCGGCACCCTCGACGATCGCCTAGTGGTTGGATTTCTTGGAGGAATTGTTCTTTCAATCGAAATAAATCTTTTAGAGACTGTGTACAGAGAAACACTAGATAAGATATATATGAAGTGTAAGCATGAAAAATCCACATACTAGTACATACATGTAAAGCTTGCTAAACCTGGTTATTTGATACTCACAGGATCTCTACAGCTTTTGAATTGCTCATTTCTCTTCTTCGGATGCTCTGAAACTCCTTTGCGCGTAGAATGGTTTCATTTACAATGGCTCAAGAGAATTTAAACAAGGGAAGAACCTACCATGCCGTATCAACCATTTAATTCRGGTGATGAGTGGAATTCAAACAAATATGTCGTTGAATCTCTACAACTTGAATTCATYGTGGGTTGATGGCGGAGGTGCGGGGGGTGATGTGGTCTATCGTTAATTTCAAACAAACRTTTTGATTCTCACACGAAGMAACAAATAATGCAAGATTTGGAATTAATTAGTCCCTTAAATGCTCTGAATCTAAACTTATCTAGCGCTAAAAYGTCCCATTGTGTCACTTTTTTAGTGGGTGGATCGGGGATCGGGGATGCGCCATGAATGTTTTTATTGATATCCTTCTGCGAAAAACCTCCGACGYCGAWTGATTTCATCGTACAATACTAATGTGGAAAAACCGACTCGGGGGTGTGACTTGGACCTGTGAAACCAAGAATGAATCTAGGTAAAACTAGACCGTACGGTTCTCYAGTCAGGAAAATACAYGTGGCGTTGAATACAAGTGGTTTAATCTATGTGTATTAGTCGAAGTCGAGAMTTTTTTCAAGTTMTGCGTTCTAAAATAAACCTRTGCTCGTCGATGTCGAAAAGGTATTGGGGGTTGGCAATCGAGAATGAGCCTATCACGATTTTTTCTTCGGATTAGCTTTCTCAAGAAATCTCATGCCGAAACGCTTCGGGAATCAATGATCGGAAAAAAAATCTTTAGCGTGGTCAAAATGTTCGTCGTGATTCGGTCTTCTCTGATTCCGAAAAGTGCATCGAGTATCAACTATCGGTGATATCGTTTCTTTCTTCTTTAACGTTTACTCCCTTCTCCTTTTACCGATGTCGAAGGGGATCGGCTATCAACGATGTCCGTATGTGATACTTGTCATGAAACAAAACTTCCTTTCGTCGATACCGGTGAAGATTGGCACTCAACAACTGAGGTTTTTAGAGTGATTCCTTATTTAAGTGTTAAGCCTCTTTAATTCATGGGGTTTCATAAAGTCAGACAAACCTGAATATCTTAATGAGAGTTAAGAGAACAAGGAAAGACAAAACATTTCTCAAAGAAAAATCGAATTCAGACAGTGCAAAGATTAAGTGGTACCCAAAAAGTGAAAAATTGACATAGGCTTTCTACGGTGTGTTGAGTGCTCAACAAGATCCTGGGTTGAGGAACATTTTCATGATCCTATAAAATGGTGGTGGAAACCACTAAGGAAGTTTAAATCTCCCCTTAAATGCAAAATAACCTTTTGGGTTTCCCTTAACAACAAAATGTTGACTTGGGATAATGGAATTAAAAGAGGATGGTTTGGCCCAAGCATAAGTCATTTATGTTTAAATGATGCATAAACAATGTCTCACCTTTTTGTATCATGTTCTTATGCAGACCAAGTCTATGCAACTATAAAAGGGAAATTAAAATAGCAGTAAAATTTGGAAAAAGAATCATGCTTCAGGGTATGGGTTCAGGATCGATTTGTGGGTCTATACTCTGGTGTGTCAAGCCTCATGATCTCCAACATTTGGTGGGCAAGAAAATTTGTTATTTTCAAGGTTAATCTTATTCCCGCTGAAGTAACATCGTCCCTTACTCTTCGAATGGAAGAAGATTATAAAGAGGATCCTAAACCTCAAAAATAATGGATTTTTATCACTCCTGCGATTTATTACTCTGTTCCCTGGGGAGTTTTTGATGGGGATAGCCATGGCCATCCTCTAAAATGTGGAGTAGGGGTTGTCCTCTTCTTAATCCATTCTCACTTTATTCACATTAGAGATGCTCTAGGTGGGGGCTCAAACAACAGAGAAAATCTTATAACTCTTTGGGTTCTCCTTGAAGCAGCCAAAGAAAAAGATATTGCTAAGCTACAGGTTTTTGGTGACTCTAAAATGGCCATTGATTGGGCTTGTGGAAGAACCTCCTTTGAAAGCCCGCATTTAACTTCCATAATGAGGGATATCAAGCTAGCGTTCAGGGCTTTCAAGAGACTATCCTTTCACCACACTCTAAGAGAGATCAATACTAAAGCTGACGAAGTGTCTAAACAAGCGTTGGAAATGCAAAGAGAGCCTTTTTCTTTTTATGAGTATATGGATGGACATGAGATTGAAGAAATGGAATTTTGATTTTGAACAGTGTGCATCTCCTTTCCGAGACAATGTATTGAAGAAAGATAAGTTACACCATGTTTTGAAGAAGGTTGACTAAAATAAAATAAAAA
>SNQJ01S0041323.1:60251-74142 GCA_010110895.2 Picea sitchensis | reverse complement strand
TGTTAGTTTTATTTTTTTTATAGAGTGAGAATAATGATTTGTTTATTAAATTTAATATTTTAAAATAAATAAATTATTTATAATTTCAAAATTTTTTATTTTTAATTTTTTTTAACGAGAATAATGATTTGATTAAAAAATATTTTTTTTTTTTAACAATTAATTATTTAACTAAATACACTTGGTTTGAGAACAAATTTTCACAATACCACTATACATTTATCTAAAACATGGATCTATCAATTGTTTAGAGAAATAAAATTTCTTGAGGTGCAAACTTGTAATCTTTTTTCAAATTTTGCACTCTAAAAAAGGTTTTCACCTCAAGAAATTTGATCCCTTTCACATATATATATATATGATCGTTTGATACATTAATGTTAAATTATTTTAAAATATTAATATTATAAAATATATTGAAAACAAAATAATATATATTTTTAATATATTAGTATATTTTATGATATATTGCTACCTTCCTAACAACTACATTGATTTCATGAATCATTAATGATTTATTAATTGAAACTAGGGAAAATTCAAAACAATTTAAAACCAATATATATAGAGCTTTTTTCTATTTTATTTTATTATTATTATTTTAACCCCTTATGTTACCTTAATTAGGAAAAAAAAATTAATTTCTTAAACTTCAAACCTCTAAACACCTAGAAAATCTTGATAACTTTCAACTCATGGTAAATCCCGAATTAAAATGGATTTATAGTGATTTTAATATATTAATATTAAATTATTAAAAAATAATAATATTATAGAATATATTAAAAAATATTGATATATTTTTTAATATATTGCCACTCCTTAAGGATACATTGTTTTCTTATCTATTAAGATAATTGAATTTAGGAAAAATCAAAAACTAATTCAAACAAATATATATTTTCTAATATATTAATATATATATATATATTTTAATTATTAGGAATTCATATATTATATTGTTATTTATTCAAAATATATATATGTCAACATTAATTTTGTACTTAAAAAAAATCTGGAGAGATGTCATCTCTTTTAGCTTTTGATAGATTCATGGTTTAAATGGAAATATACTACTTTAATACATTAATATTAAAGTATTGAAAATACCAAAAACTAATTATATACCAAAGTAAAGTAATTATTATAATTATTATTCATTCAAAATCTCTGTGTATATAATGATNAAAATTAATTCTTTATTTTAATTTATTATTTTATTATTATTATTATTTTAATGTGTTATGTTACATAATCTCAGATTTATGAATAGCAGAGATGGATCAAATCTTTCTAGGTGCAAACTTTAAATCTTTTCTCAACTTTTACACTTTAAAAAAGGTTTTCACATCTAGAGTTGTCATCTCTTTTAGCTCTTGATAGATCCATGGTTAGATCTATCTAACTCTTTTAATACATTAATATTAAAGTATTAAAAAAAATTAATATATTTTTTAAAATTTTAATTTATTTGATAATATATTATGAACTCCCTAACCCCTACATTGTTTTAATGATTTATTAATTTAAGCTAGGAAAAACTGAAAACAAATTCAAACCAAAATACTTTTTAATATTTTGACATATTTTATAATATATTAATATAATAAAATATATAGTTATATATTAAAATATATCATTTTAAAAATATATTAGAAATTAATTATATATACACACACCATGATTGTTATTACAATCACAGTAAGTGTATCTCTATATATAATTTTTTTGGCTTTTTATTATTATTTTAATGTGTTATGTTACATGAACCTTTCTCTCATACTAGGCTCTTTTAGGCACAATGAATTAATCAATTAAATATTATTAATTAATACATTAATTAAGCATTCATGCATTGATAAAGTATTAATGTGTATCACATTTGTGAGACTAAGAGGGTTGAATATGAAAAACATTTTATATTAAATTGTCCATCCTATACCTAGATTAGAGCTCAATTTCAAAATATTTGTGATCTTGAAAAGTTTTTCTTAATATTTTTAGAGCACAGAAACAAAACTCTAAAGAAATGCAAGTAATGGCTTACCTTCTTTATGTCCCATAGACCAATTCCTTCTAAATGGAAATTAATCATCATCATCTTCATCGTCAATAAAGTATTAATCATACATTATTAAAGTAAAAATACATTAATAAAATATGCTCACATAAATAAATAAATAAAATTGTTATTACATTAATAAAGTAATAATAGGTGATGTTCATTACTTTACTCTGATATATAATATATTATAAAATATTTTCATATATTTTATATTTTTAATATATTATAATAATTTAATATTAAGATATTAAATGACAATAGATCCATCATAACCTCATATCTATCAAGAGTTGAAACTCATCAAATCTTTGTATTTAAAAATGTTTTTTAGAGTGTAAAACTTGAAGAAAGATTATAGATTTTGACATCAATAAATTTGATCCTTCTCCTAACTTGATAGATGATGAATCTATGCTACTTAATGTATCAATACATTAATAAAGTCTGAAAATATTAATAATTAGTATATTATTAAAACACTAATATATTAAAAGGTGTTAATGTACATTAACATAATATAATAATTAAGTAAAAATTTATATTAATAATACATTATTACACAAATACAAAACATAAAGTATTTTGGTGTTACATTTAAGTATTAATACATTAATAAAATATTGATACCGAATAAACTATTAATAAAATACCTCTCATATAGGGTGCCAACTTTTGAGGGAAGGTTCTCCCCCTGGAGGTATAACTGTTGAGTATGTGTTATATTCTTTGCACGAGTAGTAGTGCTTGAGCGTTTGTGTCGGCCGCGCAGGGGGGTTATAGGGGGGTCGCTAGGCCCCCCCTCAGGGGGTGCAGGGGGACGGAGCCCCTCCCGCGGGGGTTCGGGGGCAGTGCCCCCAATTTTTTTTTTCGCACCGGGACGACATATTTCCGAGACCACATGATATTTAGCTGTTTTTTTGGCACATGGCTTTTTGTCGATGATTTTCTATTTTCGGTTAAGGAACTAGGGTTTTGTACTAATCCAGGTCATTGGGTTAGGGTTTTGGATACCGCTGGCTAATGCAGGAGCATCCTAACTGGGTTCGAACCACATAAATGATTTGAACAGGTTCTTCAAACCACCAATTTTCATAGAATAATGAGTCCAGGGGTAATACCCTTCAGACTAGAAGTGAAGAGAAAGTGAAATTATACTACGGCCAAAATATAGCATTAAGAATTATATAACATAATTACACAATGAGTAAGAAGTTCGCTATGGAAAACATCGGAGAGAAATTTAGATAGAGTCGATGAAATAACATCCTCATGAGCTAAGGGCTCGGATAATAACAACTTATAGAGAAACAACACAATTGAAGCTGTTGTTAAATCTCTTACCACTTTAGTGACAATGCAACCATATAAAATTGATCAAAGCTATGAACGCCTAGCGCTCGCACAAAGAAATCACTTGACGCTATGAAAACCTCTCAGAGTATAACACAAAGCAGATAAAAAAAAAACATGAAGTGTGCAATGCGCCAAACCAGGGAAATGTAGAAAGGGTTAAGGCTCCGAAAAAAAACCTAACACTTGGAAACATGATGACCCTATGCATGTACATGCTTAGGACAAATGCTGACAAAAACTCGTCTCGAGATGGTAACCACATGTGACATATGCAAGATCGTGTGATATGCTGGCTAATGATGAAAATTTGGTGGGAATTAAATTAAGAATGGTAGCAATACGAGTTTAATAACCTCTCATGATCCAAGTGGATATCGGTGGCCAACCAATTATTCCATGGGATCGAAAAACAGTTTTCCATCTTGGTAGTTGTTCGATAGTTTTTTGGGTTTCAAACATCCGGGGTCGTTTTGAGGCCTTAAACGACATTGTTTGGGGATTTGGGGCCGTAGTGTATACAAAAGGCACTGACTTGGGGCAGTCGAAAATCGTTCTTCTTAGTTATACCTTTCTAACGGTGTATCGAGCGCCCCAAAATGAGATTGTAAAGTTACGCTCTCGAGAAGTTGATGTATTAACTACTCCCGTTGGGGCCCACAAACCTTTTGGATTTTCATCTTTCGGGGTTGGGTTTTTGTATTTCACTTATGTTAAAAAGGCATTTGGAGCCTCATTGTAATGATCATCTTCTTGCGAATGCGAGTAGCCATCACATCTCTTCTCAAAGATAAGTTGCCACCATTCTAGCGAGTCTTTCACTTTGCATTTTCACTGTCTCCATACATTTCTTTCATTAATAGAAATCATGTATTACTGTATGTCTCTATTTTTGGAAATATTTATGTGTATTTCATTGTAATATCTTTTCTTTCATTTCATTCTAAAAACTAATCTGGATCAGTGGAATCAGAGCAAGATGCTCTTGATCATTTTTTAGTGGATGTCCCCGACGACGTCCGAGTATAGCAAGTTGGGTCTTGAGCTTGTCTCTCTTGAGGACAATCACTCTCACACGCCCAAGAAACCCTTCATGGTGGAAGAAAAGAAAAATGATCGAGCAGACGATTCTATTAATCTATTTCTCAAGCAAGCTCTCACGTGACCGTGAGCTGAAATGATGGAGATTTTTTCCCACATCCTTCAATACCTGCCAATAGAAACAAACACATCTTCATCAAGAGGCCACTTTGGAGGCACCTCGCCTTTTAGGGTATAGGTCAATTTTGATATTCCTATATTTGAAGGTCAGATAGATGCGGATGCCCTTGAAAAATGGTTAAATATGTTAGAAGGTTATTTCTATGTTCACAATTTTTCTATTAGAGAAAATATCACCTTCACGCTCCTTAAGTCTCTCCCCCATGTCAAGCAATGGTGGGAAAATTATTGGGAGAAAAGTTCCATAGAGGAGTTTGAAATATGTGGGGCCGATCCCACATGGGATTTTTTTTGGATGTGGTAAAGGAGCAGTATTACCTTGTTGGTAACTATGAGGACCATTACATGAGATGGACCACACTATGACAAGAGAGGGGCCAAGAAGTGTTAGATTTCACTAATACCTTCCATACCTTGCGCACCAAGATGGGTATCAAAGATGTCGAGTGAGATTTCATTCTGAAATACCATGGGGCTCTACACAGATACATCCAAACTGAAATGGACCTTCTGGATATCTCATCACTCGATGTTGTGTATCGATATGTTGTTAATATCGAGCATAAATTTAAGCACTAGAAAAAGAGAGATTTAGGTTCTGCAAATCTGCAACAACAAAAGTATGATAAAGATGGCCCTAACAAACAGCCTCTCGAAAATTAGTCCAAGCCACAAGAAAAGAAGGGTCACGGAAAGATGAAGAAGGACACTGGAAAATGGTGTGATTTCCACAAAATCTCCTAGCACAACACCGATGAATTTCTCTCAAAAACTTCATTGGTGGTCGAGATCAAGGATAAGGAGCCGAACCCTGATTAAGAATATGATTCAGAAAATACTGATAGAAGATAGACCATTGACACAGATCCCACTGTTATTGTCGCGACCACAACAATTCAACCAGAAGAACCAACATATCCTGAAGAGGGGGAACTCCTTTTTCATTCACAGATGTGGGTGAAGGGGATCCCACTACATTTATTGTTCCTAGTTGAAATTAACTTAGTGGAAGCAAATGTTCGAATCCTTCGGAGTTTTCTCACGGATGAGGATGTTCGGGCCAACACAAGCTCTTGGGTTTCAGATACTAGGGGGCATTCTCTTCCACGAATCTAAATATCCATGAACCATTAAACTCTATTAGAAGATGAAATCACTTCTAGGATGAGCCCTTGCACACAAAAAGGATGACAAAGAAGACATTATGCTCCAGCTAGAGGAGATACAGTCACACATTCGGCTCCTAGACCATAAGATGAGCCTGCTAGGAAGGAATGTTGTTGGAATCGACTTGGAAACTATTGTATCACCTTCTACCCAGGTACATGAGGAGGTCAGGTCATCCAATACTTAGTTTTTTCTTATGAAATTATTTATTTTGTATATCATAATTCAGGTTCCAGGTCATGGACTTTGGGCCATAGCTCGCAAATGTTTAGCTAGGCATCTGTACAATCCAGTATTAAGTTATTTGGAATTTTATATATAGATGATGTCAGTCCTCTAGATCTAAACTACAATTTTCATGCAAAACACTAGTCAAACTACTGCAATGTTGCTAGTCTAGTTTCCCTCGTGGGAGGCTAACACTAGGATTGTTTGTTATCTTCTCAATGAAAATATAAATAGATCTCAATTATGGACAAAAAATTAACATTTAAGATGTTTGCAATCATTATATATTTATAAAAAAAAACAATTTTACTATCAAAAAAATTTAAATATGATAAATATTTAGGACTCACCAATATGTTTTTAAGAAAGTTAAAATTTTGTATATTATTAATTTTCACTATTAATTTTTTTTTAAATATATAACATTTATTCAAATTGTCATAGTGTGATTGGATTTGGAGAATTTTTTTCTATAAAGCTGCCAAGTTTTGAAACTAGCTTTAGTGACGGAGACACCAAAAAATATCCATCCACTTTAAAGGTTAGTATATCCCAAACTAGATGAAAAAATTAACCACTTAAATATGCAATTACCCTCATATAATCATCATATAATCATCCAAACATTAAGATATCCTCATATAATCATCCAAACATTAAGATATTTAGATTTTTTTAATTTTGTAAATATACATAATACTCCACAACCATGTAAACCAATAACTTCGAAACTAAATCGTTATAATCATTGAAACATTAAGGTATTTGGATTTTTAAAATTTTGTAAATATACATAATACTCCACAACCATGTAAACCAATAAATTCAAAACTTGAACGATGTAGTTTCATTTAATATAAAATATAAATTATTACCATACAATGTAGTGATAAATAACATATGTTATTAATAGTTTCATATTGAAAATCTTAAATTAGACTTAAAGAAAATAAAATATCTAAACTTAAACGATTCATTGTGGTTTCATTTAATATAAAATATAAATTATTTACATTTATTTACTCTACAATGTAGTGATAAATCACATATGTTATTAATAGTTTCATATTGAAAATCTTAAATTAGACTTAAAGAAAATAAAATATTTGGTTGTTATAATTGATATTTTTTTTAAATAAAAAGTAGAATAGTTTGAGTAATATCCCTTGTTAAAAGGATAAGAATAAAAAATAATAAAAATGGAACTAAGTTATCTTTCTATCATTTTAAATTTTTAAAACTATTTTGAAAAAATATAAATAAATTACTTTTTATAAATTTTATCTATAATTTATATAATTTTTGTAGGGTGTGCCACCTTAAAAGTATTAAAAATCTATAACTGAAGTTAGGATGTGTGACCTTAAAAGAATAAAAACAAAAAAATTATTAAAAATCCATAACTTAAGTTAGGATGTGTCATATTAAAAGAATAAAAATATTTTTGTAGGGTGTGTCACCTTAAAAGTATTAAAAATCTATAACTGAAGTTAGGATGTGTGACCTTAAAAGAATAAAAAAAAAAAAATATTAAAAATCCATAACTTAAATTAGGATGTGTCACATTAAAAGAATAAAAATAAAAATAAAATTAGGATGTGTCACATTAAAAGAATAAAAATAAAAAAATATTAAAAATCTATATTTTAAAAATAATAAAATAAAAAGAATAAAAATCTATACCTAAAAGAATAAAAATAAAAAATTATTAAAATCTATAATACCTTAAAATGTAACCTTAAAAAAAAAAAAAAAAAAAAAAAAAATATATATTAAGTTAGGATGTGTCACCTAAAAGAATAAAAATAAAAAATGCATTATAAATCTACAACTTACTTTTAGGAGGTGGATCTTAAAAGAATATGCAACAAAAATATATTGAAAATGAAAGAAGGCTGAACTTGTTACCATTTTGGCTTTTTATAAATGTGTAGTATAATATATATTGAAATTGTAATTCTTTAATTAATAAGAATATTTTTTTAATATAAAATAATTCAACTTTCTTAAATATTTATATTGCAATAATATTTTGCATTGTTAAAATAGGATATGTGTGATTTTATTAATTCAAAATGATCCCTACTAATTTTTAAAATACAAAAATATTAAGTGTATTTTTCATTAAAAACTTTAAAATAGTCATATATTCTTACATAAAGTAAGTAAGTATATATATATATTCAAAATATTACATAAGGTAAATAACTTGAAAATAGAGCTAGAGGCAATGATTGATCAAAAAATTAAAGATATCATTCAAACTCAAATAGGAGGATAGATTCTATAGGGTTCAAGAGTGAATTGTGTAAAATGAGTGATATAATTCAAGAAATGGAAAACATAAACAATCAACCCAAGCATGAGGGGTTGGAAGAAAATCACAACTTGAGAGATAGGATTAAAGAGCCATAAGAAACTAACCAACAATTTGACCCCAGAATATGGAAACAAAATTGGATATCAAACCTAATAAAGAGGAAATGAATAATATCATAGAGTTAGACCATGAGCTTAACAAAAGATCCTTGAACTCTCATAATTTTTGGGTACAAAAGAACAACAAGAGAGAATACTAGCAATAGTAAAAAGAAGAATTAAAAAAATTAACATAAATTGATACAATTTACCTCATAGAAACAAAGAGGCTAAGGTTTATTCTGTCAAAGTAAGTTGTAATGACCCAAATATATTCATTTAGTAAATCTACGAGCTTAAAAGGGTCAGAATATTTATAAATGAAGACCCTTTATTCCTGAAGACCTAGTTGAATTAAGGAAGGAAATTCAAAAGGTAAGAGTAGCTTCTGAAAGAAGGAAAATGGGCAATAATTATAAATTGAAAAGCTATCGTTAGGTATAGAGAACAAAAGGATAATAATAAAAAGGAATTCGGGACACTCTGGATCCTTTTGGAATGGTTGTATTTTCCATACAGCAAAGGTCCTATGATAATTTGTATCCCGAGTGATAATGGATATTATCTCTCTAGCTGAAACTTGGGAGCATGAGGGATTCTAAGGTCCCTAACATGGAAGGATTTGGCTTGTGGTCCATATGGAACAAAAAATCCACCCATAGAGGGATAGGAGGCATAGCATGTTGAGCATTAGGAAAAGCATTTCTCCTCACATTCAACTTCATAAGATTGACCCCCTGAATCAACAAGATTTGGATAGAAATTGCATACACCAATGCTAAGAAGATGTATATAGAAAATTTCTATATTTTCACCGTTAATTCTTCTTTTATAAGAAAAAATAATCTAGATAAAAATTATCCTATAATAATTTAGAACAAGATATTTATAATTTGAAAAATGAAGGTAATATCCTCCCTCGCTAGGAGACTTGAATGTTAGGATCAAGGAACTAAACAAGCTACTCTTTAAGTGATGTGACTCCAACCATAATCCTTTATGGTTATATGATATCCTTGTTTTATCTAATAGCTACAAAAGAAGCTTTAAAGACCTAATTGATAATTTGTTAGGTACTGAGTTGGTCAACTTCCTCACTCAAGACCCACACACTCTAAAATGAGTAATGAATACAACCTCCAAACAAAACACCATTCATGGCCTAGGTACTAGTAAGCTAGATTATGGGATATTTGATATCCCCGCTTCCAACCAAATAACAACTTTGACCTTTTAAATGACCATGAGTCAACTCCTCCTACTCATAAACCTTAACCCTAACTTAAAATTTTCCATGCATAGGAGCACCATTGAAGAGAATTCTTTGATAATCAAAGGAATTTGTGCTTTATTAAAAGCAAATTTGACATTTTATTAAAGGATTTAAATAGTAACTAAACCTCCTGTAACTTATAAGGACAATATTGGAGAAATCTATCACTCCTTTACAATCCTTTCCACTTCTATTAATAATTTCTCTTTCGAGGTGTCTTGTAAAGAATAATAGAACAACCAACCCTTGGTATGATAAAGAATGTAAAATTGCTAGGAAATATATTAGGGATGTTTAATGAGCCCTTAAAACTGATAAGATCAATACATTCAAAGCCCTACTTAAAATGAAAAAAATACACTATATCAATAAAGGCAAGAGGAAATTTCTTACAACTATTATGTACAAGTTGGATCCTAAGAAGCTTTGGAGCTCAAATTTAAAATTCAAGTGAATACTAAGAAGAAAAATAATAGGATTCCCTTAATGGATCGGAATTCCTACCTTAAAAGTCTTTACAAGTTCCTTAATGCCATAGACACCATTCTTATTGTCCTGCCAGCTGAATAATTTTTTTCTTTAGATGACATAGAGTTTAGTTGCTGCTTAAAATGGGAAAGCTAAGATATTGAAGGCCACGATGAAATTTTAAAATTGAGGCCATCCTCATCTCCTCACATATAAGCACGTAGATCTTAAATTAGCAAATAACTGTAGCTTCCCAAAACCCTCGATGAAAAGCCCCATTGTTATTATTTTTTAAAAATGGGGATAGATAAACATTCCCTCTAATTATAGGGACCATTATGATTAGCCCAATTTAGCCAAGCTTTAGTGGAATTATTTTGGAAAGAAGATTAGTACATGACTAGAAAGCCTAAAATAACTAAACGCTTGTCAAGGGTTTTAAAAGATATCATTCAATCTTGGACCATCTTGTTACTTTTAGGATCATTGGCAAGAGGAGTCTCCGCAATACTAAAACCAATTCTTTTTGTTGTTTCATTGACTAGAAAATCTTTTATATTCTAGGAAAACCTTCCTTTTGGCCAGGGTTGAGATAAAAGTGCCTCTTGAGCTGAGGGTTGCTACTAAATAAGGATGTATGAGAATGTTATTTCTAAGCTTAAAAAAACTGTATCACAAGAGATTGACTACAATATTGGAGTCAAATATGGTTGTCCCTTGTCCCCTACTCCTTTTGGCATATAGATTGATAAGTTAGAAGAATGTTTGAAAAAGCAGTTGTGTCGGCCCTACCGCATCGGTATAGTCATCAATCCTCTCTTTATGCCGATGATATCGTTTTTATGGAAAGGAGTGCCCATGATCCTAAAACCAACTAAGAATCCTCAAGGATTTTGATCCAATATGGGTATGACTCAGCACCTGAGCAAGACTAAGGTCATGATTATTAAATCTAATAATATCCCTTATGATACCTTTTATGTTTAGACAACTAGAACCTGGAGGAAGTGACTTAATACAAATATCTGGAATTGATATTCACCTACCAGCCTCAATTGAATTATATCAGGAAAAGGATAAGTTGAGGGTGGAAATTTTATTATGGGTTGGAAAACAATTGTAAATCAACTGATCTTTGAGTTGGGATAAGGAACTCCTCTTTGAGACTCTTATTTACACCTTGCTATTCTTTATGGATGTGAAGTGTAAGGTTGTAGTATCTCTCAGAATCCTGGATAAGGATAGAGAAAATACAAAAAGAATTTTATAACCTATAACTTCAAAATTAAAGGAAATATGCCCTATCTCATCCTCCTCAGAGAAACAAGCATCTCCCCCATTTTCATGAAATGGCTATGACTAGATACCAATGTATAAGAACAAGTTAAACAACATGGAAGATAATAGGCTACCCAAAAATTTCTTCAAAATTGCGTCATAACCACCATCAACTCAAGCTTAGGATGGCATAAAGACACCCAAATTTTGGATAAACCATTGGGGAATCATAGAAGAAACCATTTTTCATAATAAATATACTATTTAAAAAAACGTCAAATCAAAAATTCTAAGGAAAAAAATGTGGTGTGATAAAGAGTTAGAGGAAAAATAAAATTACAGCATTATAAAGATGTAATCAACCTAATCTGAAGATCAAAATTATTCATCTTTCCGGCAAAGAAAAAAATAAATACAGAGAAGAATGAATTCTCACTACCATAGTGAAAGCAGCATACTGGTCGACCCTAAAGCACCATGGAAGAGTTTGTCACCTTTGTGACTCTAAGAAGTTTTAAGATGAAAAGCATTTTCTCTTAGATTGTCCAGCCTATACCCATATTAGATCTCATTTTCAAAATATTGATCACACTACCAACCTTACTAACCTCTTAACTCAACGAAAGTGTGGTGATCTTGGAAATCTTCTCTTAATGCTTTTTGAACAGAGAAATAAAATTCTAAAGAATCACAAGTAATCACTTACCCTCTTAAGGTCTGATAGACCAATTAGGTCTTAGTGGATGTTCATCATCATCATCATCATCATCATCATCATAAAATTATAAATATTAAAAAATATTAAAGGAAATAAAAAAAATAAAAATTATAAATGCATATTAAAAAAATTCACATAAATATTATACCATAAATTCACATAAAATAATGAGAAGCTACATGGAATTCTATAGAATTATTTTAAATAATCTTATTTTCTCGATGTTAATCTATGAATAATTTTATTTTGTTTATGTTATACTACTCTATCGACATCTCACACTCTTTACTACTTCCCTTAAGTCAATCATAGAATGAATGTACCGAATGTTTTGGTATCTCCCCCTGCCACTTGAACTTCACCTGAATGTACAGGGAGTCGAATGGATGATGGGTACCCTCGCAAACAATACGGATGGCCCATCATTAGTCAATTACCCGAGAATAAACATATCACGGTTTACAAAAAATACTACAAAGTAAACTAAAGAATAATTTGACTCTAGGTGAAACCAAGTATCGTATTTTAACATGAGTCATAACTAGGTTCGAATCACATCAATGATTTGAACAGGTTCTTCGGACCACCAATTTTCATAGAATAATGATTCCAGGGGTAAGACCCTTCAAACCTGAAGTGAACTGGAAGCGAAAAAATATTGCGACCAAAATATATCACTAAGCATTGTATAACAAAATTACACAATGAGTAAGAAGTTTGCTATGGAAAATGTCGCAGAGACATTTAGACAGAGCCGACAAAATAAAACCATCGCGAGCTAAGGGCTCGGATAATAACAACTTACAAAGAAACAAAACAAGTAAAGAGGTTGTGAAAGCTCTTACCAGTTTAGTGACGATGCAACCATAAAAATCCATCAAACCTATGAATTTGTAGCACTCGTAGACATAAATCACTTGAGGCTACGAAAACCTCTCAGAGTAGAACACATAGCAGATAAAACAAAAACCATGAAGTGTGAAATTAGCCAAACTAGGGAAAGGTCGAAAGGGTTAAGGCTCCGAAAAAAACTCTAACACTTGGAAACATGATGACCCTTCGCGTGTACATCCTCAGACAAATGCCGAGAAAAAATCCTCTTGAGATGGTAACCACATCTAGTGCATGCAAGATCATATGATATGTTGGCTAACGATGAAATGTTGGTGGGAATTAAATTAAGAATGGTACCAATATGGGTTTAATCACCTCGTAGAACTAGATAACAACTCTACCTATGCCAAGCCTTATCCATTGAATGATATGACAGAGACGATGTTAATGTATATCAAAACCCATATTAATATATATGTTGTGTATTAAAAACCAAATTAATACATGGTGAAAAGTGAAATCTGTTAATGTATGAAGCGACATTGAAATAACATTAGGTGTCATTTATATGAGGAACCTTAATAAGGATCATATAATACAAACTTCAAACACTATGTTAAGAAGGACTTAGTATCGAGTAGAAACGTTATCCATAATAGGGATACAAAAATAAATAATCATTGTAATACCTATACATATATATAGGTATATCATCAAACTTGTCCTCCATGCATAAGAATGGAATATGGAAACTTAATATATATATATAGAGAGAGAGAGGTTATTAATTTACCGAATTTTATGGAATAAGATTTAAAGTAACTTTGGAATATATTGTTAAGTATGGATTTATCAACTCATTTTGGTATAG
>SNQJ01S0041323.1:17432-37396 GCA_010110895.2 Picea sitchensis | reverse complement strand
CTCTTAGTGAACCTGTTAGCTCCGCCACATTGTTTGTCGTTTCCCCTAGGAAGCCCGTGAACAGTCCCAGGAGCTCCCCTTTCGGATCTCTTGCCACTGCTCCCCATCCTGCGGCTCCCGAGCTGCCTTTGGCAGCGCGATCAAAGTTGATTTTGATGAAGTGATTGGGTGGTGGGGACCAGGTGGTGGGGCTGGCTTGAGGAGGCTTGGTGGTCCTGCTGAATTGGTGAGTGGATGGGAGAGGTTGCCAATGTTGTAGAATATGCTGCTCATCCGGTGCGTTTTGGAGGTCCTCCAACCTCCAGGAGTGAGATCTGATGGTTTCCTTGATCCGTGTGTTGATTGTCTCCCAAGTGGCTTCCGGTGGAGAGGCTTGCGAGTGGAAGATTCTTTTATTTCTTTCCTTCCATATCTGCCAAAGGATGAAGCCTGGTAAGAGCTGCCAGATATGGTTCAATAGTGTGCTCTTGTATGTGATATTGTCCCAGTGCTCGATTGTTTCGTTTACACTACTCCTTTGTTGGCCCGATTTTCTCATGATTTGTGAGCTATGATCCCAGACACATTGACTGTAGTTACATCCATTGAAGAGATGTTCCTTGGTTCTTCCTGCTGGCAGCATAGCACACAAAGGGAGGGACCTATGAAGCCGCGCTTTCGGAGATTGTCCCAAGTGAGTGTCCTGTTGTGCACCACGAGCCAGAGGAAGGTAGAGACCTTCGGCCAGATGGCTGAGTTCCAGACTTTGTTCCAAATGTCTTCTTTGGCGTTTGCTTGATGGCGGCTGTGGATGCTGTAGGCTTCCTTGATTGTGAAGGTTCCCGCGGAGGAGTAGCCCCATCTCAAGATATCCTCCTCTCCTCTGACTGGTATTTGGCGTTTTTTAGCCTGAATGTGCCAGCTATCCAGGTTGAGATTGTCAGTGATGCCCAGGTCCTGATGGGTGAGTTTCCAGTGACGCCAGTGCCAATGCTGCTCGTGCGGCTTCCATAGGTCTTTAACTTTCAGGGAGGCGCTCAGGTCAATGGCTTCTTGAAGCGAGACTAGGTCTTCAAATGCTCTAAGCGGTTTGAACTGTTGCCATGAATCTTGCCAGAGCAGGGCGCTTTCTCCGTTCCTGATCTCCCAGAAGGCATGGTTTTGAACCAGGGCGCGGTTTTGCCATGCGATATTCCAAATGTTGGACCCATTGATTTTTGTGTTGTGCCGGATTAGTTGATTTTCTGGTGTTAGTGGAGCGTACTTGTGCCTCCATATGATGGCCCATGCTGTTGTAGGAGCCTTCAGCCATCGCCACCAGATCTTTGCACCCATGACTTGATTGAGTTTTCCCGGATCGTGTCGGCCTAGTCCCCCTTGATTCTTTGGCATACAGAGTTTGTCCCAGCCCACCAGGGCCCATTTTTTGTTAGATTGGTATCCATGCCAGAGGAAGTTGCGCTGCAGGGTTTTTATGGCTCTAATGACATGCTTGGGAGCCGCTAGGACCGTGAAGAGATAAGTGGGGAGAGCCTGCAGGACCGACTTTAGAAGGACGAGCCTGGAGGCAATGTTGAGGGGCCTGAAAGTCCAGTTGCTTAGTCTATTTGAAATGGACAGGAGAAGGCTTTCCCAGGAGATGGATCTGGCAGGAGCTCCTGTAAGGGGGACACCGAGGTAGTTGGACGGAAGGGAGCTCCTTGGTATGCCAAGGAGTCTGGAGATGTGGATCTGGACCGGAGCGGGGGTATTGAAGAAATAGAGTTTGGACTTGTCCAGGTTTAAAGACATGCCGGAGGCGTTTGTGAAGTCAGAGAGGATAGAGTTGAGCGAGAGGGCTTCCTTTACCGAGGGGGAGTTAAGTAGGAGCGTGTCATCCACGAACTGGCTGTGGGAGAGAGTTGGCTGGAGATTGTGGAGAGGCAGCCCTTTGAGGGAACCGTCTGTGATTGCCGCTGAGATTTTTCTGCCTAGGCCTTCTGCCATAAGTACGAAGAGGAAGGGGGAGAGAGGGTCTCCTTGCCGAATTCCTCGAGAAGGAGAGAAGGGCGCAGAAGGCACACCATTGACTAGGATGGAGAAGAAGGAAGGTGATGTAAGATTGAGGATCCATTTCACCCATCCTTGATCGAAGCCAAAGGAGTCAAGGACGGCTTTGAGATATTGCCAGCTAGCTCGGTCAAAAGCTTTGGAGAGGTCTAGTTTGATTAACATACCTGGGGTGCGGGAGGTTTTGAGGGAGTGTATAACCTCGTGCGCAAGAATGATGTTGTCCGTGATCTGCCTTCCTTCCACGTAGCCTGCCTGTTCTTTGGAGATGACATGAGTCAGAATAGGTTTCAGCCTGTTGGCTATAACCTTTGTGATGATTTTGTAAACCACATTGTAGAGGGCAATGGGTCTGAAATTCTTTGGATGAGTGACTCGCTCTTCCTTGGGAATGAGGGTGAGGAAGGTTGCATTTAGCGCTGGAAGGACCACGCCAGCAGCTCTCGACTCCTCGACCGCCGCCCATACATCCTTTCTGGCTAGATCCCAGCAATGATGGAAGAAGTCGGTGATGAATCCATCTGGGCCTGGGGCCTTACCTGAGGGCATGTCTCGTATTTCTTGATCTACCTCCTCCTGCGTGATAGGCCTAGTGAGGGTTGCGTTTTGTTCTGGAGTTACTAAGGTCGGTATATGCCTAGTGATTTTGTGGATGGCTTCTGATCTGCCCTCTTGGGATTCTGTTAGAAGATCCTGATAGAAGTTGATGAGTTCAGCCTCCATCTTTGAGTGCTCCCTTATTGTGTTTCCTTGACCATCTTCAAGATGTGTGATCATGTTTATATGCCTTCTGTGCATCACTGTTCGGTGAAAGAATTTAGTGTTTTTCTCCCCCTCCTTCAACCATTGTACACGTGATTTCTGTTTCCACAGAATCTCCTCCTGGTTCCTTCGTTCTTCTAGCTGCTGTCTAAGCTTTTCTTCCTCTTGCATAAGGTCGGCTGGTCTGGAGCCTGAGATGAAGGTCTTTTGGATTTGTTCTAACTGTTTTTCAATGTCTTGCATGCTTTGGAAGATGTCGCCGAAGCAATTCTTGTTCCATTGTTTCAGCAGCACTTTAAAGTTTTTTAGTCTTTGCTGAAGTTTGTACATGTTCGATCCGTGATTTATTTCTGCCTGCGCCCACCAGTCCTTGGCTAGTTGCTGGAAGTCTGAATGAAGAAGCCAGAATTTTTCGAATCGAAATGGCTTGAGGTTGGGTGTGTCTTGGGTGGTTATGCTGAGGAGGAGCGGCCAGTGGTCTGATCTAGCTCTGGGAATGATTAGGCTTTCCAGTTGTGAGCCCGACTCCATCAAGTTCTCAGCGACCAGGAAGCGATCCAGTCGGCAGGCTATATGCTGGGCTCCCGATCTACGATTTGACCAGGTGAAAGTGCCATTGTTGTTCTCTATATCTATTAATTTGAGATTATCAATGAGAGCTTTAAACTTACCGCTGTCTTGCTCCAGTCTTTTGGTGCCTCCGGTTTTTTCCTCCAGTGTTAGGATCATGTTGAAATCCCCGCCTAGTATCCAATTGCGAGTGGACACTAAGGTTCTGATGAGCTCTAGCCGCTGCATTAGTTTGTCTTTGTCCTGCTGATTCTGGGGTCCATAGACATTCGTGATATCCCCCTCTAAATTCGATCCGATGACCTGGAAGCTTGCTGTAATTGTGCCCACAGTTGAGAAAGGGTTTTGAATGCTTATGCTGGAGGGGTTCCAGAGAATGGCCAGTCCTCCCGAGGCACCTGCAGAGTCTGTTGATATGAAGTTGCAGTTTCTCCAAATTGTCTGAAAGATAGTTTCAGCTTCAGCTCCTGCGCATTTGGTTTCTTGCAATAGGAGCATGTCTGGATTCTCAGCTTTTATACATTCTCGTAGAGTCCTTTGCTTGGACCTACCATTGAGTCCTCTGATATTCCAAGTGAGGATTTTCATCATTAAGTTGATGACGGGGTGTGGAGATAAACCTCCGAGATTTTGTGGATCTGTCCAGAGTTGATCATGAGGTTGTCTGCCTCCCTGATTAGTTGTTTTGTTGTTTTGCGTCCTCTTCTCTTTCTTTCCTGTGGGATTTTCTTTGAGCCTGTGTTCGAGTCTGAGGCGATGCCTAGACATGCAGTGGAGCCTGCTGAGGAATTGAGGAATACTTTGTGTACCTTGCATAGCTGCTCTTCAGGGAGAGTTTGCAGGTCTTTCTGGTTCAAGGCTTCTTCTAACTTTTCCAGATCTATGCCGGCCAGATCCCTTTCATCCAGCTGCATGGGGGTATTGCCATCTCCTTCGCCCCGATCATCCATGTGTGCTTCCTGGCTTTGAGGTGGGGGGGCTGGGTATGTGGGGGAATCCTGAGCTTGCTTCTGAAGATTGTGCGGATCTTGGATTTCTCCCTCCTCCGGTAGGTGCTTCAGGATCTCGTAGGGATTTTTTGTTTCAATATTTTGCTTTTGTTCTGGGATCGGTATTTTTGTTGGGTTGCGTCTCTTTGCTGCTACCGTGGTGAATCCGTCCTTCTGTGCAGGCTTGTTGGCTTTGGCAGTGATATTGGTGAGGGGGCATTCTCTGAAGAGGTGACCGTGCTCATGGAATCTCCTGCACCGGAAAGGAATATGCTCATAGTCTAGGGTTTGCTGCCAGTCTTCGTCTTGGTATTCTAGAGTGATTGATCCTGGGAGTGCTTTGGAGATATTCATATAGACGCAGATTCTGGCATAGGAGGTGTATTTCCTCTGCTTGGTGGCTTCTGATGCTCTGACATACAGGCCTATGGTGTTGCCTATGCCCGTTAGGATTTCCTCCAGCCAGAATTCCTGTGGTAGTGAGTATAACCGGATCCACACCGGTGCCATGGTGAAGTCTTCTTTATCAGGGCTGAATCTTTCCGTCCAAAATCGTAAAAAAAGCCCAGCTGAGTTGAAGAAGTATGGGCCATTCTCAAAGATCCTGTCTTTGTCCTCTAAGTTGTATAGGATGATGGTGAAGAAGCCCTTGGAGCTGAGCTGGACTTCATAATACCCCCTGGGGTTCCACCAGTGCTTGATCCACTTGTGGAGATCCCTTTCCGAGGACCAGAGGCCCATAAATTTCCCTATGAGGGCATGCTCTTTCATAAACTCAGTGTGTTCTCCTACTCTGTTAGATTTAATGAGATATCTTGGTGCCTTTTCAAGCTGGGGTATACACTTACCGGGTTCCCATCCTTTGTGCGGCTTTGCCTGGGAAGATCCTGCTTCATCGCCCATGTCCATCTCCTTCCAAAGACCCTGTTCATTTGCCAAGAGTTGTTCGCGTAGCTGTTGAGGTGGCTCGAAGGTCGGCCGCTTCGTGCGAGCGTCGGATCGGTCGTTTGCAGTAATGTTGTTGTACGAGGGGGGCTTCCCCCCCCCCTCCGTGCCCATTGTGGAGCTTCAGCAGAACCTGGTGCGGATGCTGCTACAGGTGGTGCGTCGCACAGGGGCTGTTGTTGTAGGTTTCGTCTTCTTGCTGCGGCGGGGCTAGGGTTTCCTCAGAGCAGTATGCCCAATACACAACATATATATTAATATGGGTTTTTATATACATTAACATTGACTCTGTCATATCGTTCATTGGATAAGGATTGGTATAGGTAGAGTTGTTGTCTAGTTCCACAAGGTGATTAAACATGTGTTGGTACCATTCTTAATTTAATTCCACCAACTTTTCATCATTAGCCAACATATCATATGATATTTAATGTGCCACCTATGGTTACCATCTAGAGACGATTTTTTGGCCATACTAACCTGGTTTTGGGCATACTAACCTGATGTTTTGTGCATACTAACCTGCTTTTGGGCATACTAACCTGATTTTTTGGGAATACTAACCTAGTTTTGGGCATAATAACCTTTTAAATGGATGTATAATCTAATCATAGTCTGTGTATGGCCAAAACGTAAAGTCAATCATAGAAAAACTATAATCATATAAAACTTCATTTTTATCAATTCTTTTGTTATATTTTTAATGAAAGTAATATGATTTGAGTATTGGTTATCTGTTTAAAAAAAAAAATTGTTTAATTTACATTTTTGTTAAAAGGTGATAAGAACCTTATTATAAATTAATGTTTATTAGGATGAATTAAATTTTCATTCCACTCACTTATGAACATTAAAAAAATACTTATTCTAAACTCGCAATATGATTAATATTGAATAAGTTTGTTGCTTCTTCCACATCATCATTAATATATCTCTTATGTCATTAATATTCAATGTTGCATCATTATCATGATGGTTAATCATCATCATCACTGCACCTCTTGTATCATTAATATCCATTATTCACATTTGTTATATCATCATCATTTAGTTTAATTGATAACTAGTATGAGCAATCAGTTTAATAATTTTAGTTTACTAACATTTTGCCAATGTCAAAGTTATTCATAATTTGCAATTTTACAAAATCACAAAATGAATGGTCCTAAAACATTATTTTGTTTATTAAATTTAATAGATAATCACATTTTATTATCAAATAACTAATAAAAAAATATACATTATTTTAAAAATATAACAATGGCATTCGATCATCATCATTATCAATGATGAATAATTATATAAATATACACTTCTACATAGTCAATGATAATGATGAATAACTATATAAATATACACTTATAAATCTTTTTATTTGTCAAATGTAATCGGTTTCCATATTTAACTATCAAATTGCCAATTAAAAAGTTTAACGTCAATTCGAAAATATAATAGAAATCTCTTTAACATGGTTTTAAATGATAATAGAAAAGCCAGACACATTGCAACATTCAGACTGAGCTCGACTATACTCCAAACTCGGTCAAAACATTTGCCTTTAATTTTAAAATAATAAATACGGCAAAAACATCGTTTTCATTTGATAAAAAGCTTGACACATTCCAACGCGTGAACTGAGCTCAAATATACAATAAATATACCAAATATACAATAAACTGAGTTGTTGAAATTTACACCACACTTAAGTTCACGTGCTCGCATGCTATCGTGTCTCTCATCCCCGTGTTTGTAAACTTCAGACGTGATTTTTAAGTGTTATTTTAAAATTTTGTTTCAAGGAACAATTTGTAAATAATTTTTATAAGGATTTTTATAATTAGTTGGGAACTGTTTTGGAAATATGAATTTTTTTTTTGGAAACTTAACATCAAGGAAATAGAAACTTTAAAATTAGTTTTCAAAATGAAAAACTTTAAATTAAAATGATATTAAATTAAAATATAAATATTTTTATTCCATTATTATAAATTTATAATTTATTACAAATATTTTTTGGATAAACATTGAAAAGACGCAAGAGAAAAACAGAAACTAAACTACACTAAATATTATTTTAAAAATGATTTAAGTAAAAAACCTTCATACTACTCATTTTATAGATGTGGATATGAATATTTTTAATGCATCTATGTTTTTCCACTAAATATGAAAGTCTTGTTTGTTGTTACTATTAATCAACCATATCATTGAATTTTATTATATTTTCATATTAGAAGAGCAGTGCTATTTAATTTTTTCCAATAGAATAATGCTTCAAATTTACAAAGAGGTTTGAAGTTTATATATGTAAAATTTAAATTTAAAAAGTTGTTAAAATTTTATATATGTATTTTCAATTGTGTTTCTCATTTTCTAAGCAAATATGTATGGATATTAAAGTTTCAATATTGTGTTAAATATATTCATATAATTAGTAATTTCAATATTTCAGTTGTTGCATTAGGGGTCACCTTGTCCTGGATTGACCTTCAATTTTATTGAAATAAGATTTAAAATGTATGGGAAACTTTGACTAGTTCCAGACAATAGTATCCACATTCTCAATGTTCTCACTTTCCAGAAACTCATACAACATAGATTTTTCTATATTTTTAAGTTATTTAGTTTATGTAAGAATATATAGGGGGGTAGGGTATGTATATCTTTGTAGACTTTATCAATCAAATCCCTGGACGGAGAGGGGGTCCCTTATCCCACAAACAAAGGGTCTCATACACCAATTTAAGATGGCTTGGTAGTGCCTTTAAAATAGATAATAAAATAAATAAAAATAAATAACTCTTTTAAAGTTTCTAATAAAAAGTACAATTATAATTTTATTTTAAAAATAAATGAAAATCATTTTAGATTAATCAAATCATATATTCCATATTTTAACAATACAATATATTATTGCAATATAAATATTTAAAAATATTGAATTTATTTTTATATTAAAAACACTATCCTTATTAATTAAAGAATTTGCATTTCAATATATATTATACTACAAAAGCCAAAATGGTAGCACGTTCTTCTTTCATTTTCAATACATCTTATACTTTCATTCTTTTAAGTTCACACATCCTCACATAAGTTATAGATTTTTAATAATTTTTTTTATTTTTTTAAGGTGACGCGTCTTAACATCAATTATATAAGTTATAGATTTTTAATAAATTTTTTATTTTTATTTTTTTAAGATGACACATCTTAACATCAATTATATATAAAATTTATAAAAAGTAATGTATTACTATTTTGAAACAATTTTAATCTTACAAAATTAAAATTATAAAAAGATTAACTTAGATCCATTTTTATTATTTTTATTTTCTTATCCTTTTAACATGAGATATCACTCAAACTACTCTATCCTTTATTAAAAAAAAAAAAATCATTATTAAAAAAAATCCATTATAATAACCAAATAACATTACACCAATAATATTATCTTTTATTTTCTTAAGTGTAATTTAGGGTTTTGCATATGATACTATTAATAACATATGTGATTTATTACGACAATGTATGGTAAATAATTTATATTTCATATTAAATGAAATCACACTTACTCGTTTAAGTTTGAATTTATTGGTTTACATGGTTTTGGGGGATTATGTATATTTACAAAATTTTAAAAATCCAAATCTTTTAATGTTTGGATGATTATATAAGGGTACTTGCATATTTAAGTTACCAACTTTTTTACTTGGTTTTTAGTGGGGGATTATGTATATTTACAAAATTTTAAAAATCCAAATCTTTTAATGTTTGGATGATTATATAAGGGTACTTGCATATTTAAGTTACCAACTTTTTTACTTGGTTTTTAGTATATTAAAATGGATTTTAGTATAACCTTTAAAATGGATGGATAACTTTTGGTGTTTCTTCTTGATTAAGGATAGTTTCAAAACTAATTGACTAATCCTAGAATCATAGGATGACAACTTGACTAATTGTTATATATTTTAAAAACTTCTATATATGTAAATAAATTTTACTATTTTAATAGTGAAAATTAATAATATACAAAATTTTAACTTACTTAAAAATATATTTATCACTCATAAATATTTATCATATTTTAATTTATTTGATATTAAAATTATTGGTTTTGTAAATATATAATGATTGCAAACATTTTAAATGTTTTTTTTTTTTTTTTATAGATACCTAGTTAGACATTTGAGGTATGGCCCAAAGTCCATGAAGTGGAACTTTAATTATGATATACAAAATACATATTTTCATAAAAAAAAAACTAAGTATTAGACAACCCATCCTCCTCATGCACCTGGGTAAAAGGTGTTATGACAACTTCTAGGTCGATTACAATGATCTTCCTTCCCAACAGGTTCATCTTGTGGTCCAGGAGCTGAATATGTGACTGCATCCCATCAAGATGGAGCATAATCTCTTATTTTTCATCCTTTTTGTTTGCAAGGGCTCGTCCCAAAAGTGATTTCATCTGCCAATAGAGTTCAATGGTTCGGATATATTAGGATTCACGGGAGAGAATTCATCCAAGTATATGGAAGCCAAGAGCTTGTGTTGGCTCGAACCTCCTCCTCAGTGAGAAAAATCTAAAGGACTTGAAGATATGCTTCCACTAAGTTGATATCAACCATGATTTGATGAGGTGTATATGCATGATAAGAATCGGCTCAGTTCTCGACTGTTGCAATGAGACGAGAATCTTTGCGACCCCTTGGTGTAGAGGAGTTACCATGTCCATTATGGGAACGACCTCATCGATCCGTTTGTCCTACATAGAGGGGGTAATTAGGTGGGTAGAGGGGCATGGGGAGAGTATGTGTCATAGACCTAATATTTCGAAGATTTTTTTATGGAAATGGAGGACAAGTTGGATGTTATACCTATATATGTATAGGTACTACAATGATTATTTATTTGTGTATCCCTGTTATGGCTAACGTTTCAACTCGATACTAACTCCTTGTTAACATAGTTTTGAAGTTTAAATTGTATGATCCTTGCTAATGTTCCTCATACAAATGTCACCCCAAGCTATTTCATGTCCCATCATATTAGTTTGATTAGTTCAAATATTTACACTCTGTAATATTTTTCGTTCTCGAGTAATTGACTAATGATGGGTCCTATGTATTGTTTTATAGGGTACCCATCGGCCATTTGACTCCCTCTACATTTGGGTGTAGTTCAAGTGATGGAGGTAGATACGAGGACATTCGATACATTCATGGTAAGATAGTCTTTTATTTGTATATATACTTGTGTTGTTTAATTAACTTTGTAGCGCATCCTAACTTGTTTGTTGTGTGATGTATATATATTGCAGAGGTTGGTACCATGGAGATTCAGGAATACCTTTGCTTGGAAAAGTATTCATGTTCCATTCCTTAACTACCTTTGAGTTTGCACCAAAATTTAGGATTGTTCTATTTTTATAGCTAGTTGACTGAACAATTTATATATTTATGAAAATACATAATTGTGGATTGATGCATACACATTTTATGATTTGTAATATTCTATTACTGATATATAATTATCAGTTATAGTCCTAGTTTCTTTATTGTTATTTCCCTTTTCGGACATAAACAATCATCATTCGTTAGCTTCTATACAATGTAATGATTTCCTTTCGAATAAATATATAATGTGTTTAGTTTAAACTCTGTAATGGTTTTCCTCTCAGTTATATGTATAGTGTTTAACTTTGTAATGATTTTCCTTTCGTATATAAGTATAGTGTTTAACTCTATAACGATTTTCCTTTCAGATATATGCATAGTATAATGTTAACTCTATAAGGAATTTCCTTTCAGATATATGCATAGTATAATATGTTAACTCTGTAACGAATTCCCTTTTGAGTATATGTATAGTATAATATGTTAACTCTATGATGATTTCCCTTTCAGATATATGCATAGTATAATATGTTAACTCTCTAACGAATTTCCTTTCAGATATATACATAGTATAATATGTTAACTCTGTAACGATTTTTTAATCTGTGTCGATTCCTTTCCAGTTTTATACATTGTATTTGTTGAAACTTTGTTCTCTTATACAAACACAAATTTGGTTTATTAACTAGGTTTTTACCTACAGTATTTATTATTGGTAATATGATTTTGTTTATAATAAATATTGAATTCCTTTCACTATTATTCTAACTGAACTTATGATATGCATCGACATCTCGTAGAACAAGCATTATTTTCTAATATTGTTATCAGTTATGTATACCAGATAATTTAGCCACAACAATGTATAAATACAAACACAATAACATCCAAATTAACATATTCATAACAAGAAATAAACCTAGAACTTTGGGGAAATGAATGTTCCCAACGAAATCTAATGTAAATATCAAATTAATATGGTTGAGAAATGTTATCAAACAATTGGTGTATAATCCCTCAACTCTCTTGAAATCACTTCAATACTTGTTGTCCCACTTATTTCAAGTTTAAGGGTTCAATATTATGTCAAACACATGATATGCAACACATAATCCCTTCCCAATGAGTGGTTGTTATGAATTTATGCTTGTTGTTGTTGGTTTTTATTCATATGAGATATGAGAGATATTCGATATTTTATTACAGTGATGAGTGTTCCATATATAGGGAACATAAGGTGACCATCCATGAAATTATGCGTCCCTTGAATAATCAATAATTATTTATTATTATCATTTACTTATTATATATACTATATTTAATAATCAATAATAATTATATTATTAATTATTATCTTTAGAGAATGTTTTCTGAATGTTGTCTAAACATCAACACTCCCTCTCAATGAGGGAGACATTCTGCAACATGTCACTCTTGTCTTTGAAGTATACAAACTTCACCCTAGACTCATGACACTTATCTTTTAGTCTTGGGAGACATCTCTCTCCCACCTAAACTAAGGAGAAACTCCTTCCGCGACTCTCCCTCTGAGCCAATTAAATCTCTCTAAGATTAGCCTCACTTTGGGTCCGCACGTGAAAACATATAACATCTTGAGTCTTTATCATTCCTTATCAAATCACGATGACTAGGACAAAGACTATACCAAGATCTTTCACCACAAGCACACACCTATGAGTGAATGTTGACTTGATGCTAACTTACACTTGGAAAGAACTTCAAGCACCTTGAGTCCATATTATTCCTTGTCATGATCAAGGAAGGACTATGTATGGGCCCATTTATCACAAGTGCACCTTTGTGATAAATGTATCCTATCTCCTTGGTCTCTAGCCCTATCTAGGAGAAGTTATGCTCGATGTTGAAACATCAACACTCCCTCTTAGCTAGGGATGTATCTTTCCATAGTAGTACACAACTACTGTCCATAGACATGCAGTCTCCACCAGTGGTACAAAACCACCATAGTAGCAAAAGAATTGTCACACATGCCACTCCCATGTGGAATTCTAGAGGCTACTCTCTCTAGGAACACTTAGGGTCAACTCCCCATAATGTGTGACGTCAAGGGTCAATTCCCTTGACATGTACTCATGTGCTCTCCACATGGGACATTGGGATATAAGCCATAATGCACTTATCCTTTCTAAAATAAGTGTCCCACTTATCCCTTCTCGAATAAGTTTCCTCATAGATCAACTCAACTCAATTCATAGAGGAGTATGATTTGGAGAAACTTTGTCACACATGGCACTCCCATGTGGNAAACATGGAACGATGGGCTATAAGCCCAAATGTACTTATTCCTTCTCGAATAAGTGTTCCAGTTATCCCTTCTTGTATAAGTGTCCTCACGGATCAACTTAATTCAATTCACAGAGGAGTATGATCTGGAGAAATTTTATCACACATGGCACTCCATGTGGACTTCTAGAGGCTACACCCCCTAGAAACACTAGGGTCAATTCCCATAGTGTATGACGTCAAGGGTCAACTCCCTTGGCATGTCCTCATGTGCTCTCCACATGGGACATTGGGTTATAAGCCCAACTGCACTTATTCCTTCTCGAATAAGTGTTCCACTTATGCCTTCTCGGATAAGTGACCTCACAGATCAACTCAAATCAATTCACAGAGGAGTACGATCTAGAGAAAATTTGTCACACATGGCACTCCATGTGGACTTCTAGAGGCTACACCCTCTAGAAACACTAGCGTCAACTCCCACAGTGTATGACGTTAAGGGTCAACTCCCTTGACATGTCCTCATGTGCTCTCCACATGGGACATTGGGTTATAAGCCCAACCACACTTATCCCTTCTCGGAGAGGTGCCCCACTTATCCCTTCTCAGATAAGTGTCATCACATATCAAATCAAATCAGTCACATATGAGTATGATCTGGAGAATCTCTCAAGAAGCTACAAACATCAACACTCCCTCTCAGTGAGGGAGGCATTCTCTGCCACGCCAAGTCTGTCATGGAAGAACTTGAACTTCGTCTTGGTTTGGTAAGAACATCAACAACCTGCTCCTCTGTAGGAAGGTACTGCACCAATACTTCCTTCCTCTGCACCATGTCTTGGATGTAATGGTACTTGATCTCAATGTGGTTCAATTTGTCATGAAACATTGGATTATCAGATATCTTCACACAACTTTGTTTACCATAATGAATAATGATGGAATCCAGCACATGTTCGTATAGATCTACAAGGATCTTGTGAAGCCACACTGCTTCACGGACTGTCATACNCAACGCCACAGAAGTTCATTTCCTGCTACACCAGGAAACCATGAAAGATCCCAAAGTGAAGCAACACTTGAAGGTGCTCTTTTTGTCCACTGCGCTCCCTGCCCAATTAGAGTCAATATATTCCTGCCATATTATATCAATACTGGAAGTATATCTTAGACCATGTCGAACTATGCCTTGCACGTATCTCAACACATGCTTCACAACAATCTAGTATCTCAGTTGGCTCATAAATTGGCTAAGTGCACTTAGTGCATAGCAAATATTTGATCTAGTGTTAACCAGATACATCAATGATCCAATCAATTGTTTGTATGGGGTCGGATCAATCTCGTCGGAATCGGAAGAAGACACACATAGATTCTTCATATTCATCATCATTGGTAGAGCCATGGGCTTGAAGTTTAGTATCTCAAAACTTCTTCAATATCTCAACTGTGTACTTCCCCTGACTCGGGAAGATCTCATCAGTTCTCTGCCACACTGCTAGTCCCAAGAGGTAGTGAATCATACCAAGGTCCTTCATCTAGAACTCAGAGGCCAATGCATACTTGCATTCAAAAATAAAGCTCTATGTACCTGTGAGAAATAAATCATTAACGTAGAGGACCAAAATCAAGGCATCACCATTAATAGTTTTGTAGTATAGGTTGGGATCAACAACACTTTTGCTGAAGCCCAAACTCATCAGGTGTCCATCAATCCTCGCATACCAAGCTTGAGGTGCCTGCTTGAGTCCATACAAGGCCTTCTTCAACCTACACACATGAGACTCCTTCTCATGTATGACGAAACCATATGGTTGCTCGATGTATATTTGTTCCCCAATCTCTCTATTTAGAAAGGTTGTCTTCACATCCATCTGATGTAGTTTCCAACCCATGGATGCTGCGAGGGCAATAATCATTTGAGTAGGAGTGTATCGAGCAACAGGAGCAAATGTCGCCTCATAATCTATTCCCTTCACTCGAGAGAATCTTCTAGCAACAAAACTTGCTTTGTGCTTCTCGATGCTCCCATCAACTGTATGTTTGACCTTGTAGATCCATTTGGAAGTCACTACAGACTTCCTTTTAGGTCTCGGAACAATATACCACTCATCATTCTTCATGATGGACTGATACTCCTCCATCACAACATCTCTCCATACTAGATGCCTCCTCATAACATGAAGGCTCATAATCAATGATGTGGCTCATAGCTGCAGCATAGCACGGATATCTTTGAGGTCTCTTTCTCTCTCGGAAGGTACCATAAGGAGCTGCATGTCTTTCTGCCTCCTGCAGAGTCTGACGAGTCCATGTAGGTCTCTTCCAACCTACTGCAATATCTCTGGGAACATCAACTGGAGGTATAGGATGAATGGGATCAATAGAATCAACTGGCTCCCTCTGAACTGCTGGAGGGTGAGGGGGGAGAAGGAACCATCTCTTCTTCTTTCTCACTATCAATATCCATGTAAGATCCTCTAGATCTCATGAAGGCTACCTCCTCCTCAAAGGTAACATCTTTTCTCACCTCAATCTGTCTCTGACTAGGAATGTATATAGGGTATGCCTTCGAATACTCAGTGTACCCAACAAATGTTCCATTTAATAGTTTCCCAATCATAACAGTTTGGGTTATAGACCATTAGAACATTAGACTCCATGTATCAGTTACACTCAAATACTTCATTCAAGCTATTAGCTCCATGTGCATCGTATCAAATTCTGGCACCATGTCAAATGTCATAAGTACACGCCTCGAGGCATAACAAAATCACATTTATTATACAGGACATAGCTGTAGTTGCATTTTTTTTAATTTTTTTTTATACCAACGCAATCAATTCGAATAAAATCCGACAAAATCTGTGTGATTTTTATCTGTACACTCAGAATGCCAATATCCTCTTTAAAACTTTGATTGGTAAAGGCTCTCTCAGAGATCATACCTTTCCAAGCATAGAGCAGATTTTACAACTACCAACAGCTCCCTCTCGAGCAAATTTGACAATGGTGGTTACCTGATGGGAAATTAGATACCGATTCCAGATGGAAGGTGTTTTAGGTTGTGTACACAGCTTTAACATATGGCAGACTTTACAAACACCACCAGCTTCCATCAAACAAAATTAGCAATGGTGTTTACCTGAGGGGACGTCAGATACCAATTCTGGATGGATTGTGTCTTATACAGGTTACACTGCTTTAACTGGCCTTTGAGACACTGCTGGCATGAGGGCTGCTTTCCAAGGCCAATGTTCCTGGAACCAATTTCTTCGAGGCCCTAGGGGTTAAAACTTTAGCACTTGTATACTGTGGTGTGAAAGCCTTATCATCGTCTGCAGAAGCAACTTCTGTATCGCAAGCTACGATGTCTGAAGGAGATGTTTCGAGATGTCCTGTATCTGTTGAATCAAACAATCTTTGAGAGACAGAAGCAGGATAAGCTGATATTCTTCGACGGACTGCAGATGGAGTACAATGCTCATTCTGAAAAGTACAATCCTTAATACTCCAAACTCGGACCGTGTAATCATCTGAACAAGTTGCAATCTTAGAAAAATCAGTTGGACACCAGTCCACAGCAGTTACCTCCCCTCGATGCCCCTTGAGTATTACAGGATCTGCTTCTGGCCTGTCAACCTGCCATATGAAGACATTCTCATCACTTGATCCACTCAGTATATGAGTCCCACCAGGACTAAAAGAAGCCTGCTATAAGGCCAAATACTTTATCAAGTAACTGTTGGTTGATCGGTTCCGAGGTTGATTGTTTGAAACGTGGTGCTGCAGAACTTAGTGGCCGCGGGCCTCACGATTTTCCATAACGACCTTTCCGTTCAATGATAGTTTACATCTGTTGTTGTAGTCTCATGCACAGGCCGCCATGCTCTGATACCATACATCAACAGTTGTTATGTTTATTTGTCGCTGGTTGGTTCAAGTGTTTTATCAAACACTTTGCATAGGTATGGTTGTAGATTTCATCATTGATTTTTTTTCTTATGTTTGGTGGTTTTATGGCATGAAATAAGATGTAAATTACACAAGAAATTCAAATGAAACAATATTAAGAAAATACAATACACAATAAAGCCAAAATAACTCAGATTTGATTTTATTGTTTAATTTGCCAGCCTCAATACATGGATGAACAAATCTAATGTAAATATGATACAAAATTATAAGGCTGATGTAGAAGGCTCCAACCACTAAAAATATGAAACAAACCAACCCTAGAAACCCTCCAAAGAGTACCCACAATATATCTCCTACAAGAATGCAATCTACCACATGATAATCAAGATACCAAGTACCAATAATTCACCCTAATCCAATAATTTCTCCCAACCATTAATCAATCTATTTTCTCAAGGGATGGCACTCAAAACCTTCTCCACAATTTGCCCAAGGTGATTATAGTTCATCCCGAAGAGATAAATTCTCAACCCAACTCCAAAAATGAATATCTTGACCTCTGAATATGGTCCCTCAAGTAATAATTTGCCGAGTTATGAAAATATATAAATATGGAGCATGAAAGCCCCAATAATGCCATGAATATGTAGCCTTGAGGATCAAAAATGTTCTCGGTACAATATATCTACCAAATCCAACTTTCTTAATCCAAATCAAATTGTTTTCTCCTTCACAATGCACCCTCTCTTCCGGAAACCTCCAGATGTCCACCCTAACTCTTCTATCACTGTAAAACCAAAACATGTGGCTAAATATCAATATAAAAATGAAACCTATAGATTAATATAGTGGCGAGGGCGGAGTATTTCACCTCCTTTACCAATTTTGGATCTGAAACGAGAGAATATTTCACTCCCTTGTTGATCTCTAGGGTTTATTTAGTCAAAACCCTCAAGTAACTTGAGCCCTCTAGCCAAGAGGCCAGACATCAGAATATCAATCAAAATAATGAGAGAATAGAGGCTCCTATCTCTATTTGTTAACCTTTTCCCTCCAAGTGACTTTTACTTTATTTTTATTATTCTTTAATTAAATGGCTTTATTAATTAATTGGCCTTTTTGCCTCTTAAAAGTGATTTATTCGTCCCTATGAATTCTCCGGCCACTGAAAGTCACTTCTCATCATCTAATCATGTAGTGATCTTCCTCCTGATTCCGATTAGATATTACGCTCAGAGGTTTCTCCAAGTATTATGCCCAGAATTTCCTTCTTAGTGAAATTAATTAAAATATGACCCATAGTAACTCAAAATTACGAAAATCTTTGGAATGCAATCGAACAAAAGACAAGATGTGTGGAATGAATCATGATGATGAAATATGATGAATGATGCAAGTCGGGCCCAATAAAACCCCTCAGTAACTCATTAACTCACTTTCACCCCCATCTCGCTACTCTGGTAGGCATAACACTCTGTAATATAATAATGTCCAAAAATGGGGACATTACAGTCCTCCCTACTAGAATATTGTTTGTCCTGAAGTAATAAATGAATCAATTTGTATATGATACTAGGATCCCATATCCACCTGTATGAGTTTTAGTAATCTCTCCTCGAGACATCGCCCCTTCAATTGTTCACCACACGTGATACCCAAATGCTCCTGATGAGTAGAATGATTGTGTGCACCAAATCCTCGGTCAACTCCCCAAGCAACCACTCTACTCAAATCTCAACCCCATAAAACTCTGGACCACCAAGCACTCCAATCCTTGGATCCCATATCAATATGCGAACTACAGTGTCCTATGAAGTATAATCCTATAAGAAACCAACATCATGAATCTCTTGAAGATTCCCAACAAAAGGAACAAGTAGATACAATATCCATCCATCAAGGAGTCTCTCACATAAACCCATCTCCCAATTGTCATGTATGGAAGAATCTAGACCCCCTGCCAACCAAGAAGATGGTTTGTTGTTATATATTATTCTCAACCAAGGAGACCCATCTTGCCCCAAAGAATACTCATCTTGAATTTCTTTAAAATTCCTCCATCAATGGAAAAAATCAATCATGCAAGTCTCTGTAAGCCTCAAGCTCTCTAGAAGAACACCAAATCTCTCATACCAAGTATCTCGATGCACACAAAACTATAGATCTCTGACCGAAGTATGCTGATAGTCATGTTGTCTTGTCCATAATCACTAAACTCGACCTCCCTACCAATCCATACTATTGCATGTGGATTGCCATGCTCCAACAATATCCCTATGATGTCTGCCCTTCTATGTATCTGTAGTGCCTCAAGGTCTAGAAAAGCTATCATACTCTCCCAAATCAACACTGAAACAAGGGTGGCTAAAGATTCGTGCCCTAACTCATGATGTTGATATACCAAACATGCCCCCATATGTCTCATGACATCATCATAGAGATTTCCCAAGGAGTATCTCTTTGTGTCTTACTAACTAATCCTGAAATGGAAAGGATGTGTAACCATAGGTACATCATGTATGATCCTCAAGATGCTTCATGCTTCCTGTTGCAACCATACCTCCTACCAAATGATATCAGAGACCTCATCAAAGGCATCTATACAACTCTACTCCCAATACTCATTTTTTTGAGACTCTGAAGCTATATCCATCTTTGGAAAGTACTTTTTCCCATAGCCGAGGATTCTCTCCATCATGCCCCAAGCCTCATATGATTGTATCATATGAACCACCCCTATCCTGTTGTATATAATTGAGTCACTCATGTCAGGTTGTCTCTGCCTACCAACACTCCATGTCCCCTTCCATTGTCTATCTCCCCCTATAATCGTTATTACAATATATTATTATTATTGAAATTTATTATTTCTTTAGAAGCTTCATCGAAGCAGTGATGGTTGAAACTTCAATATATTAGGCCATAGTTGCATTATTACTAAACATGAGTTTTCTATGAAAATATCTTAGAATGGAAAGTAATTATGCTATATGGGTCGTGACTGGATCCATTATAGTTGGATCCCTACTACGGATTTGTATAGTGTGCACTTTTCACCATTTTTCGAAAAGTAGGATCTATACTG
>SNQJ01S0041323.1:0-17355 GCA_010110895.2 Picea sitchensis | reverse complement strand
GTTGAGCGGGAGGAGGAAAAGAACAAAATCCTGAGTCTAGATGTTTTCTTTGCAGCGAGAGGTGTGGTGGATGGTGTTAATTATATCATTAACCTCAATAGTGTGTGACTGTACACTGCTAACTATCATGGCCACATGTATGAGTTAGTTAGGATTTCTTGATTTGTTTCTTGATTTTCTTGAGCCTATTTAGCTGAGAATTTTTCCCCTTAATGAAAATACTCAATACTCAATACTATAGCGCTCTACTCATTTCCTGTTTCCCAATTATGTCTTCTCTATTTCTCATTTTTTCATGGTATCAGAGCTTCATACATAAGACTCTTCACATACTTTGGAGATCAACCTAATCCTAAGAAGCACAAAGCTTACACTGTTTACGAGAGAACGGGACGCAAGATTCTTCACAGAGATTGGAGAATAGTACACAGTCTGTTATATTCTCAAAAGATTGTTGAATATAGAAAAGAGAGAGGAACTAGAGTTGCATAAGGACGTAGTGCCTAAAGACTCGTGAGTATTTAAAGAACTCATGAAATTCTTTTGCATTCTAAAGAATTCATGAAATTCTTTCTTCAGGAGAAAATTCTGCAGAAGCAAAAAAAGACAAGCTCAATAGTCATAATATCGAGCCTATGAATAGATCAGAGCAATTAATCTAGAACATAAAGGACAAGGAGTGCATAGAAAAGGCGAACATGTTTCAGCCGTTAGATCAAGGCAAGAGAAAAAGAAACCGTCAGAACAAGAAAAGGCATGCAGGCTTTAACCACAGAAGTTCTTCAAAACTTCGTGTATTCAATGATTTTGTGGAAATGTTTCAAAGGAGACAAAGTGTTCCAAAGTCTGAAAAAAATATTCTTGTCTGTCGATCCAAGAATGAGAAACACGTCATATAATTAGTGCTTCACTAGTTTGTTGTTCAAGAGAAATAGCAAAAGAAGGTGATCAAACACTCGAAGGCATAGGGCGCGAAGCATATATGGTCCGTTGAAGCTATAAGGGACATGCATCATGGGATCCCACACTTCAGAGCTAGAGAAAGTCATAAGAAATATGGATACGAGAAGCCAGAACTCCTGAAGGACTGAAGCATGGAGTTCATCTGGACCATCCATCAACGAGGACACAAGGCGCCATATCTTATAGTTCGGATATTCTCACTCCATAGGTAAGCATGTCTTAGCAGTCGAAAACTCCCGAATGTCGTAGTTTCAAAGAAGATCTCATGTTTCCACTATGGAAGATCTCTAAAGATAGTTCGTTGTCACGACACTTCATGAGTTTTGCAATTAAGAAAGGTGAAAGATCCCCGAAGCCCGAATTCCCTAAATAACTCAGAGTCATAGATTTATATAGGTAATTCAAACCATCAATCTCTTCTATTGTTCGGGGGTCCGTGAGTTCGAAGGATTGGAAGGAAAGAAAAGAATATCGTCTAGAGCCCTGAAGGTACAAATTCCTGAAATAACTGAGGATTGTTGATCTCAAATCAACGAGGACCGTTTGATCTTTCAGGAAAATTTGTGATTCAGAAATTCAGCTATTCGAAGGAACTGACACTTTCACGCATCTTAACGCTCAAAGACCGAAAGCCTGAAGCACCTAGTTCTAATCCCACGGTCACACGTGAAGCTGAACTTTAATTTTTTTTCTCTCGAGTAAACTCAGATAGCCCTATTCCACCATTAGAGGGGATATAGTTGATAAAGAAAAAATATTAGAGCTCTAAATATGTAGATATTGTGCTCAGATAGTCAGATCCAACTAAATGGAAGCCAAAGAAGTAGTCCAACCCGCGATTTTTGGCCCAAAGTCACACAAAGGATTTCACAAAACTAATTTTATGTGTGGGAAATAGGAAGAGAACCTATATGTTTGCATCAAGCGATATCAGTGTGACGATGTAGAATAGTTGATCCACAAGTGTGATCAAATTGGTGAATGAACAACCAAGAAACATTGTCATGGGTTAGCAAAGGCGACTTAGGAATTCTATAAGAGATCTCAAACATATATGGAAAGAGAACAACAAATAAATGGAAACATATTTTTTAAAGATAAATGAAGAGGCTCCAGTTGTGCATGAGGATCTCACACAAGAAGCAAATGAAAGGAAAATTGATGATATTTGGAGCAACATGAGCATGAACCTACCATTACCACCACAGTATAATGATAAGAATTTTAAATTTTTGTTTGTTAGAATGAATACCCATTTGTGTCTTGTAGACGGTTATCATAATCTACATGATCAAGAAAGGGATGAATTAGCATTTCAGATCATCCAACCAGCCTTGGATGAAAGTATATTGGACAAGGTTCCAACAATGTCATATTTGAAAGAAGTTTGGATTATTTTGGAAACAGAGTACAATGAAAGAGGGAGAAACAATTTATCGAATGTTTCCACTATGGAAGAAGCATCTATGTCTGAAGCAGATCCACTAGAAGAAAATATGAAGGTGCATCTATGTGTGAAGAAGAGCATGATAAAGTTGAAGAAATTGATGGTGAAACTATGAATACAACAATCGACATTGATGAACTGATTCCAGTAATGTTTGTTGATGAAAACAAAGGATCACCATCAATAATCTTTGATGCAAATTGTGCAGAAATTGGCCTCTTTGAAACAGAGGTAAGAAATATTGAAATTGAATTTGGTGATGATAATTTGTCTTATGATGAGTTCCTTCAAATAACAGAAGAGAAGAATAAAATGGATGAATTAATGTTTGGAGGAGGAAGCCTACTTGGCACTCATAACCAAGTGAATGATTTGGTGACTGCAGATGCAATGCTTGAAAGGAGGTTTGATGACAGAAGGATTCAAGATACTACACTTGTGATTGCAAATGAAGCAGTTGAAGAAGAAGATAATGTTGATGTAAATTTGAAATGGATCGAATAGTCAATCTACGATGCTAATAATGATAACTTCTCTCAGAAAGAACAGAAAGAAGAGAACCCATATGGTTCCTATTATAATTTTTTATATTACATTGACAAGTTGTTTGAGTATTCAGGTGAGCAGCCAAAAGACAATGATGAAGACATGGATGAGGATTTTAATGAAGACTAGTTTGAAACCATTTTCATAAAATGACGTTTTGAAGAAATCATATTTTATTATGAGTTACTGAGAATGCAATCCATTGACTGCATAGACCATGCTATGAAGGGCATTGATAATAGTTTGAAGTGGTGGCATAATCCCACTGTCAAGGACAAATTTGTTCCATAAGAAGATGAAAGAAACAGGCATAAGCAGTCTAATCAAATTCTGAATATGAAGTTACAATGACAAAGACAAAAGGAAAAGCACAGAGCGTTCAGTATTAATGCCAAAATGAAAAAAATGACTAGATTAGAACAATAGAAAGTTTGGAAGAAGAGAAAGAAGAAACCCAAATCAAGTGAAAAGATAAGGTCTAGTTTTATTGTTATGTATTGTAAGCCTAGCTGAGACATAGATGCATTTGCATTTCTGATTTTTTTTTGTTAACATCCATTATGTAAATCCATTTTTTGATTTCCAAATGCAACACTTAGGAATTATCAATGTTGATGTTTGTAACTGTTGAGTTTAAGAGGGAGTGCTAATTATCTCAGTAACCTCAACAATGTGTGATTGTACACTGCCATTTGTCATGGCCAGTTGTACGAGTTAGTTATTATTTCTTGATTTGTTTCTTTATTTGCTCAAACCTATTTATCTCATCCTTTTTTCCCTTAATGAAAATACTCAATACTCAATACTATTGTGCTCTGCTCATTTCCTGTTTCCCGATTTTGTCTTCTCTGTTTCTCATTTTGTCAGATGGCACATGAGTGACCTCCATTACTATAATCATTGTAACGAAATCTATAGATGGAGGTGTTGGCAGCCAAATCACATTTTTCCATTGTCTTATAAGCTTCCTACACCAATGTTTTGCAAACAACGATTTTTCGTCGCAATTTTCAAATGAATGACACTTTTATTCTTTGCGCCTTTGCACACTTATTTTCGTTTTGTTTTCACGACTATAAGCGTGAAAACATTGGTCTTTCGAAGCTGCATTAGAATCACTATTTGAATTGTTGTTATCTTTCTGGTCAATATGCCTATTGCGCTTACATTTCATTTATCGCTATGCAGTTTTCAAAAACCCTTTCGATCTGTACTCATTGGAGATTCTCGAATTAATGGTGTGACTTGGTTTCATTAAGTTTGTAATGCATTGGCATTTGGATTTGAATTTTATTTGACCTACTCGACCATTTGTTTCATGAAAATACATAGGGGTTATGATTAAATCCTTCATATATATCTTTTAATATAATGCCTATGTTCGTGTTTTCATAACTATTGGTTAAACTATTGATATGAGCCGATTCATTGGCGCATAGTTAAACATTTGGTTTTGGTTTCAAATGGAATTTTGATAGTTTAAAACTATACCACAACGTTGATTGCGTGCGTTGGTTTATACACTTACCATTGGATTCATTGGTCGGCCAAGTGACATGATCGTTGAGCTATGCTATAATGGGTAGAATAGCTATAAGCTGCTGGTTGTACTTTTGGAAATAACTATTATGCATGGAAGAGATAAGCTCCACCACCTTCGCACGATGGCATTTATGCCTATCCTTTATTCCTTGTTTACCTCTGTTAGCTCAGATAGACCTGCGTGCACTCTGCTCCTATGTGTGCTATGACCCAGACCCTGGCTCGTTCACCGTGTGCTCGGCTCCATGGAACCAGTCGTGCGAATCGAGCCAAATGGCAGCCAAGCCTTGTTAATGTTCGACAATGCCCAGAAAGACTTGGAGGCTAACGGTTGGCTCGCCTTCGTGCAGAGATTTGAGGGTTTTAACTTATTTGTGGCACAACAGTTTGCTCTGACTTTCAATGGCTGTGGAGCCAAGGTGGGTGACATCCAGTTGGAAATCGATGAGGGATTTATCAGTTCTTCTACAGGGTTACCTGCCACGGGTCAGCGTTGGTTCAAAAATTTGAAAGTAGAAGAGGTTCCATGGCCGCTGTTATTTCTCTTACGCAAAGTCACCTCTTGTGACAAAGGTATGCCCATATCTATGCTTAAACCACGATGGCACGACCTTTTAATAGTAGTCAAGCAGTTCGTGACTTGTGAAGGTCGATACAGACTCATTTTTCTCTACCACCTGCGGTTGTTAATGGATTTTATAGGGTATCCGTTGAATATGCCTTTCTACTTTCAGAACAACTTATATAAAATGTCGAAAAGGTTTAAAAAGGAGAAGGTTGACAATAGCATGTTCCACCATGGGCTTGTTAAAATTATCATTGTTTATCACTTGAGTTTACATGGTGATAGCTGGAGAGATTTTGTCGCTCGAAATGGTTTCGATGACACAGACCCTATACAGGTTGACAAGCCTTTGGTGAATGAAACCAAGGCCGAGCCACCTGTGCCCTTCCATATCCTATTTCCTTCTCCTAAGCCTTCGGTCGACCCTGCTATTGAATTACCATATGTTGGAACTGTGAAGGCCGAGACTATAAAGAGACCTATGAGAAAAAAGGCTAAGACAAACCTTACTGCTAATGCCAAGGGTAAAAAGAATTCTCGACTTATTTCAAGGATGGATAGAAATAAACCTAAACCCACGATTAAGCAGAAGCCCATTGTCCTTAGTGAGGATTCAGATTCTGACATAGAACGTTTTCTAGCTAATGAGTACCCTTACTCACAGGGTTTATGCCCCGAGCCACCTTATGGTTTCATTTCGAATCTTCTCCCTTGCCTAAGGAATAACCCTAGCTAGCCTGGTATCAAATTGCCTAACGAAACCCTCAACAATGTGACCAAACCCTCGCCTGCTCCTTCTAAACCCTCACAGTCGTCCTATGACCAATGTGATTTATGGTTGGAACGATACTACATTGACGTTCCCCTGCTTCAATCGAAAATTCAATCGCTAGAAAATCAAGTTGCAGTGTTGACCAGCCAAAGAGACCAACTCCAAGCAACTGATAAGAAGCAGAAGACAATTGGCTCCATCTTTTTCAAGAATGTTGAATCGGCCACAACCGTTATCAACTCCAAATTGTCATGATCAAGCCATACAGGTATGAATTTTGACATAGTTTTAGTTTTTTGAATGACCATGATTATATAGTGATTGGAATTTGGTCTTCGAATAGCTCTGTTTATATTTCAAAATGGCCCTATCATATGTGTTCATTCTGTATATTTTTCGCTCTACTAAAAATAAATGGAATTTCGTTTTGATACATGATTTGATCATTCCCAGTTTAGTCACCGATAGATTTTTGTTAGGATTTTATTGGTTTTTGATTGGATTTGATTTGATTGAGTTAACGAAACTAATTGTTTTCTTTCGATTGAATTCGTTTTGTATCTACTCTGAACAATAAGTTTTCATGCTCAATTTAGAATACGATCATGTTTGGATTTGATTTCGTTATGGTTCATATGCTGTGATTGGCAAATGATTTCAATGAGTTTGATTGTCGTGCTCTTGTAATATGTTGTGTCATGAAATATTCTAAGAACATGAATACAACTCTATTCGGTTTCAATTTAGAAGGAACTGCTCTGTTTCATATGAAAACAATGCTCTCATCTAAGCCTATGCAAATGCACCCGAATCGTGAATGGTTTTGATTTGTAATAACTATGTTAAAAACTTAACTGTTCGAGTCATTCTTATTGGATTATCCCATATCTTGAGTTGGCAAGATTGTTTTATGAGCTGGATTCGCATCATAAAAACTGCTCTGTTTGATTTTAGTTTGCAAAAACGAATTGATTGACTTTGTTATTTCTATCAAATCTGGTTGTAATTCGTTTGAATGGAACGATTTTGATCAAAGTCAAACGATCTTGTTTACCCAATTTGTAATAACAAATGATTGAATAATTCCTATGAATTCTGTTACCAATTATTTGATTCTGTTATGATTTCACTTGAATTGATTTTCGTGCCATCTTGATTCAATCCACTCGTGGCATGAAATGTTTGCTATGTTAATACAATTATAATGATTTGAGATTGATCTTGTTGGATTCGATCGAGTCTCCTGTTGTTAAGGAAGTATAACAATTGCCCACGATTTGTTTGATTATATCGGTTTCGATTGGATATCAAACGATTTCATAACTGTTTGATTATGATTTTGTTCGTTCCATTTAGTGGTAACAAAAGAAACATAGTACGCGTATCTCTATGGTCATTTGACTGATCTTGATCCTGTTTGATTTCGAATGGTATAACAATTTCAACTTCAGTGATTCGTTTTCAAATAAGTTATTGGATGTTAATTGAATTTAATTCTTTAAAAGATTTTCAATCGATTTTAATCTTGATTTTGTGTCTTATTTAGACCAGCTACAAAATCGCAAGATTCTGTAGCTAGTCTATAGAATTAATTTTTTATTATTTTATTAATAAAGGATCCTTCTAACTTGTCCATTTTTTACCCTTTTCAGGTAAATTCGAATTGCATGGGATATGTTGGATAGGCTAGGAGAATATTTGTGTATTTTAGTTTTATTGTAGGTTCCTAGTTTAGTTAAAATTGGGATATTTGCCGAGATTTATGTAAACAGTTTTTATAACTTCCATAGGGAGGTTTTACCCTGTGGAAAACCAATAAATACTTATTGTTTTTGTAATAATGGTCATCCTCACTTGTGGGAGAACTAGGCTATGGATTTCTAATACAAACTGAGACAGGAGTTGATGTTCTTCTACAACTTTTGCTTTCATAATATCAATCTTTTGTTTCAAGTTTATGCATGTCATTTGTAATTGATTATAGACTACTTTAGCTATCATAGTCTATTGCAGAATGATGTGATTCATTTTTATGTGATCCGTACCTGAGTTCTTTCATTACTTAAAAATACAACAATTACTTAGTTCAGTTAATGAATGACAAATTTCTCTTCCTCATCAATTGAACTATTATGTATAAGTCTTTGCATACAGGTTTATCTAATTGTGAAGATTTATAAATCATAAGATTGTTGTTATTTTTATGTCTTGTTTGTCCTGTAATCATACTTGAAGAGCACTGCAACTATCGTCTACGAGAAGCTCCTGGATAATTCAGTACGGGTTTCCTCCCTATGTTCAGCTAAAACAATCATCATACGCAGGACAAATCTGGAGCATTTCTCTAGGTCAGTTTGTAATTTATTTTCATTAATTTGTTAGTATACTATTAGTGTTTTAGTTAGATACATTTGTAGTTTAGATTAGTGATTTAGTTTAGTTATTTTTATGTTTTATTTCTGTTCATAAAAATTATAAAATCGACAAAAAATATCTCTCGCTGTCTTAGGGCAGAATATAAATGATTTTTTCAGGTTTTATTTAAATCTGTAAATTGTAGATATTGTACATTTTGTGAATAAGTTATATTTCAGTTAGTAGTTAGATAATTAATTAATTAGAGTTAGTATAGTAGTAGTTAGTAGATTGTATATATAAAGTAGTTAGATTAGTTTAGTTTGTTTTAATAATTAGTTTTAGTTTAGTTTGTATAATAGTTAGTTTTAGTTAGATTAGTTTATTAGTTTTTTTTATTTGTTTTTTAGTTAGATTAGTTATTGTAGATTAGTTTTCTTTTTTGTTTTCTTAGGACCTTAGATCGGCTAACGGAGTTTCTAAACCCGTCAGGGTGGTTCATCCCGAACGGCTTGGGTTATTAGACAACCCCGGACCGGTTCCACTCTTCCAGTTGACGGACGGTTGATTTCGCCCGTCAATAAGAGGGAATGGCCAGAGATAGGGGAAGTTGGGAAATATGCCAATGTTTCGTGCATGAAATTTGTCAATTCAGTGTTTTTAGAATTTGTTTCAACAATTTACAATATTGTTACAGAATTTGGGATAACAACTTGTTACTTGAATGTTTTGAGTTTATGAAAGTTTTCAATTTAAAATTTTCCAGATGCGTGAAGTTTCTAATATAGAATTTGTCTCTTCTTAAGATTTGAGATTGGTTACTTTAGCATTTTGAGGTTATCATATGTATACAACTCACATATAATTAGATAAGGTGAAACAAATAAAACATAAGAAACCAAGTTTTTCTGTTTTTATGGATTCACTCCTTAAATAGTTTTAAATCAGAGGAAGCAATGCTTTTAGTTTTTATGGATTTACTCCTCCTAGTTTATATAGGAAAACTATAATCATATATAGAACTTCATTTTTATCAATTTTTTTGCTAGATTTTTAATCAACGTAATATTATTTGAGTGTTGGTTGTCTCACTTAATCATAGTGTGTCTATGGCCAAACTCTAAAGTCATCATAGAAAAACTATAATCATGTAGAATTTTTTTTTTTTTAGACTTTTAATCAAAGTAATATTTTTTAGATTTTTAATTAAAGTAATATTATTAGAGTATTAGTTATCTCACTTATATTTAAACAAAAAAAATTGTTTAATATACATTTTTGTTAAAACTTGATAAGAGATTTCTTATAAATTAATGTTTATTACAATGAAATAAATTTCCATTCCAGTGATGTGCCCAACACCTTTATAACCATTAACAACATACTTATTCTAACCTAGCAATGTGATTAGTATTATATAAGAAACTAAGACCTTTCTTATAAATTAATGTTTATTAGGATGAATTAAATTCCATTCCACGGATGTCCACCACAATTATGACCATTAAAAAAATACTAATTCTAAACTAGCAATATGATTAGTATTGACTAAGAAACTAAGAGCCTTCTTATAAATTAATGTTTATTAGGATGAATTAAATTTCCATTCCACTGATGCCCACCACCATTATGACCATTTTATTCTAACCTAGAAATATGATTAGTATTGATGAAGAAACTAAGAGGGTTCGCATAAATTAATGTTTATTAGGATTAATTAAAATTTTGATTCCACTGATGCCCACCACCATTATGAAACTAAGAGTCTCCTTATAAATCAATGTTTAATAGGATGAATTAAATTTCCATTCCACTTATGCCCACCACTATTGTGACCATTAAAAAAATACTTATTCTAACCTAACAATATGATTAGTATTGACTAAGTTTCTTGTATCGTCATGATCATACTAATTTGGAACTATAAAGTAACTAATATTGATTGCATCTCTAATATCATTAATATTCATTTTGACCACATCATCAACAATATATCTCTTGTGTAACTAATATTCAAACATTGCATCATCATCATGATGGTGGTCAATCATCCTTCGTCATCACTACACCTCGTCATCCCCTCGTCATCACTACACCTCGTCATCACTAATATCCATTATTCACATTTGTTAAATCATCATCATTAAATTTAGCTTAATTGATAACTAGTATGAGCAATCAAGTTTAATAATTCTATTTTACTATCACTTCACCACCCTCAAAGTCATTGTATCATTAATATCTATTATTCACATTTGTTATATCATCAAATTTAAGTTAATTGATAACTAGTATGAACAATCAAGTTTAATAATTCTATTTTACTAACACTTTGCGAGCTTCAAAATCATTTGTAATTTACACTTTTACAAAATCAATACCCCTTAAACATTATTTTGTTTATTAAATTTAATAAATAATCAAATTCAACTATCAAATAGATAATAGAAAGTATATGTTATTTTAAAAATATAAAAATTGTAACCATGATCATGCTGATATATATCATGGTCACTATCAATGATGAATAACTATATAAATATACACTTCTAAAATATATATTATTTTAAAAATATAACAATTGTATACATTATCATCGTCGTACTATGATCATACTTATCATCGTCACTATCAATGATGAATAATTATATAATATACACTTATACATTGTCAATGATAATGATGAATAACTATATAAATATACACTTATACACTTTAAATCAAATGTGATCGGTTTCCTTATTTGACTATCAAATTGCCAATTAAAAAGTTTAACGTCAATTCGAAAATATAATAGATATTTCTTTAACATTGTTTTAAATTGCAACATTCAGAATGAGCTCGACTATATACTCAATAAACCAAGTCTAAATAGATTACAAACTCGGTCAAAACATTTGCCTTCAATTTTAAAATAATAAATACGGCAAAAACATCTTTTTGTTTGATAAAAAGCTCGACACATTCCAACGCGTGAATTGAGCTCAAATACACAATAAATATATATACAATAAACTGATTTTTTGAAATTTATATCACACACAATTCCACGTGCTTGCATGCTATGGTGTCTCTAATCCCCGTGCTTGTAAACTTGAGCGGATACCTTGCTTTTCATTACGGTAGATACATGACTTTTTAAGTGTTATTAGTACTTGTTGTAGGAAAAGAGGGATTCTAGCGATCAATAAGTCGTTGACGTGGTATTAGTTTGTGTGTTGATCAAAAATATTTGCCTATTGTTTATTGTTGGAACAAGGGAAGTGAAAACATCGATTTTTATATAATAAAAAGTATCATGTTTATCAATATTTGATTGGACAAAGGATTGGAGGTCTTATTGCCGCCTTCGCTATTCCCAATGTAAAATATGTTTTCATTTCCAAAGTATTTGGTAGTATATGGTCATTTTTTAATCATAAATTTTGTTGTGCATTCATCGAATGTGGATTAATGCTACCATTAATTCGAATGTTTGTTTTAGCATTTTATGCTAGGGAAATTTATGGCAATGTTTGATACCGTGGCATATCCAAAGTATGGCTTTGCAATACATTCTCTGGTGTTCGAACTATTGTTACAAAAAATATATGAATTTATTTGGGATACGTCAGAGACCTGCTACATTGAATTTTTTTTCTTAAATGTTTACAGTGCATTTTTGACAGACTTAAATGTTTACCTAACAACCTTGGTAGTGTTGAATGGTTACTTAACAGGCTTGTTACAAGACATTTTCTTCCGTTTTTAAAATTTATATGCTCCAGGGGCATTGCTGGTTCACTGGTCCATGCTTTCTTTTTTCATGGCACTGATTTCTTATTTGCATGTTCTCGTTGTTCTTGCTTGCCTGTTCGTGTTGTTGTAGTGTGCACATTTGGGTTTCTGCAGTCACGATTGGAAGAGCCTCGTTCCTAGGGGGGTGGTCGCTTCTTGTTCCTTTGTTTGTTGTATGTTGTTTATTGTTGTTTGATTCGACTTTGCAGGGTTTTGGTCCTGCGCCTGCACTTGGGCCTTTTGGTTCTTTTTGGCTGGGTTCTTATTTAGTGGTTTTTCTTGTTTGACCAGGGTTTGCAATGTTGGGATGTTGCATCTGTGGTTGGATCTCTGGTTACATTTTTTTGCACTTCTGTTTTCATAGAATACTATTAAGATAAAATAACAGACTAAAGAATTGCAGGCAATGTAAATTGCATCTATTACGCATTGAAACAGAGTTTGTCGATCTGAAAATATATTTCATAGTTGTCGATGCATTTTCCATGGATTTTGTGTTACTATGGTTTCATAGTTATGAGAGTGTCTTTTGTTGTGTGGGAGATATAGTTGTTCTCTGCCTTTTACTTTCCTGTTGTAAACTGCGTTTGACTCTAGTTTGTCACGTTTCTGTGGTCATTTCGAGCGATCGTCGTTTAGTTGCGTACTTAGCCAGTTTTATGCACGTGGCTTTGCGAATAGGTTCTATCGAACTATGAAAGGTCATGTTCGGTGTATACATTAGCTTTGCTGAATTAGTTTTCTTTAAGATAAGGCCTCCTGGATAGAAGATAATGCAATTTATGAAATTATAGGTTTCCTGGACAACATAGGTTAATGATCGCGACCTCTGGGGCTGGCAGGCTGAAAATTGGTCTTGGTAAGATAAAATAACACAATAAAGAATTGCAGACGATGTCAATTGCATCTCTTAAGCTTTGAAATATATTTTGTCGAGCTCAAAATATATTTCATAGTTGTCGATGCTTTTTCCATGGATTCTGTGTTACTATGGTTTCATACTTATGAAATTTCCTTTTGTTGTGTGGGAGATATAGATCTTCTCTCCCTTTTACTTTCCTATTGTAAACTGTGTTTGACTCTACTTTCTCGCACTTCTGTGGTCATTCCAAGAGACTGCAGGTCATTTGCATCCTATGACAGGTCGTGTGTGGTCTATACATAAGCTTTCCTGAATTACTTTTCTTTTAAAAAAAAACTCCTAGACAGAAGAGAATGCAATTTATGAAGTTATAGGTTTCCTGAACAACATAGGTTAATGATCGCAGGTTCTCAGGGTGGCAAGCTGAAAATTGGGCTTCTGTTCTTCCATGCCCTGCAAATAGCATGGAGAGTTCCACGATTATTCCGACCGGCCATGTAAGGAACCGCCTCGTTACGACAACCATTCAAGTAGTAGGTGCAATTTTTTTTTTATTTTTTTTTGTGTTTACGGTGTGTGCGCGCGTGTAGAAGTAGCAACATATTGAACGACACGATGCCACTTTAAAAATGACAAGACTCAATCACGAAGTTCAACACAAGAAGACTGAAGGCCTCAACGAGGAACTACAACAATACGACCATAGGTAGACGTGCACAACACAGACATTTTAGCGACAAGTAAAACTGACTGTTAAATACGACTGACCTCCCGCCCGTCCTACCCTGCAAGGTTAGGACCTCCAAGACACATAAGCAACGCTCAAGCCCAGTTTCCCATCGTCCTTAACCATTTAAGGTCTCAGGGCTGGCGACTGTTCTGAGGAACATGGTGGTGTCTACATCCCACCAGACACAATAGACCAAGCAACTAACTGACCACATTCAAGTACAAATAAGAGGAAACAGAAGCACCCCTTTTGGAAGGCGCGTGACAAGGACTCTGACAACGAACACCCAAGTTCACAATTCTAAGGAGCAACCACCCCGATATACTAACTTGGGTAAGTAGGTTACGTAAGTCCAGGACAGGCCGCCATACTTATTGCTCAACAAACGACATAAAAAATACTCAAGATAACATTCACCAAGGTTTACAGATCCGATGGACAAAATATCCATTTGGACTATTTCTTATTTAACACCGAAAGGGAGGGCTTTGAGTATTACTAGTTAGACGTAGAACTGAAGTTCATCTAACGTTCACATAGGCTGCTGGCCTTATCCCCAGGTTAAAGCAAGAAAACTTCAAATGGAAGACACTACGGACATAAAGACACAAAGGAAATTTTTAACAACGAACAGATCGAGAGAGAGAGATGTTCTCCTACCAGACACCATGTGTGAAATGCCTTCTTACAGGAATGCCCGCCCAATAATGTATTAATCATGAACATTTGTAGATAATCTATATAAAGATGCAAGATATAAGTTGAATCAAGTGATTAACAACAAAGGTATATAATCTATATGAGAATGCAACCCATAAGTTGACTCGAGTAATTGAAAACAAAATACAATAATATTGGTAAGGGGCTTCATAAATCCTTCCATAGTTATACTCATCTTTTGTATTGTATTTTACGAAAGCATGATTAATGCGAACTTGGTTAACCATTTAGATTTACAACTATTATATTCTTCCTCCCCTAACTGAAACTATCATCATATTGGAATACATGAATAAACCATCCTATTTAAATGACATGATATAACAAATACCATATTAAATAACATTATTAGGACAATGTTTTATGAGGAACCCCATGTAAAAGATAGTTAATTATCATATCTAAATATCCACCTTAAAGGTACAAGGGTAACATCCTAATTAATTCATCAGTCCCTAATGTCAAGTAATTAACATATTCATAACTTTAAATGGCAATCTTAAATACTGAAATTTAACATATTCATAACTTTAAATGGCAATCTTAAATACTGAAATTTAACATATTCATAACTTTAAATGGCAATCTTAACACACTAAAATTTAACATGACAATACTTAAGGATTATATTTGGAAGGGACATCTCTCATTATTAAATAAGACATTAATTCAAATGACCATTGATTGTGTCAATGGGTGGAATACTCATCATACATAAAGAAACTTTAAATTGGAGAAAATCAACATACATCCCAATATAGAATATTAAAGGATAAATATATTACTAAGTAAAAAGGCCAGATTGGAATTGCCAGCTATTAGCATTCCTATTCCCACGGATTTAGATAAAGATTAATTACGGAGTCAGTATATAGACCAACTTCAAATGATAGGTAACATCAAGGAAAAGACCCACACCTACTAATGTCTAAGGTTTAAACCCGATACGTTCAAGGTAATGGTATTCAAGGCAACAAAAACATCAGATTCGAGACAACGTGGCATCCATATTTAGGACAACGCGCACGACAACCATATCCGTGTTAACCTACATTGGTAAAAAAAAAAAATAGCAGTAACAAAAGGGTGTCCAAATTAAAATTTAGCTCAAAATTTATCAAGTGTATAAAATCCTTTACAACTCAGCTGACTGATAAACAGACCGAAGAGGTGATGAACCGAACGGTGCAGGAGAGACCAATGTGGAAAGGTTCAGCCCGGAATTAATGATCCGTTTACAATCCCAGTCGACATGCACACTTAAAGGCAACAACTAACTTAAAGCAAACTTCTAGCAATATTAACAGCAGACTTCTGGCTGGACTGAATGATACGGTTAAGATCTGGCAACTTAACAGAAAACTTGAGGCTATACACGAACGGAGGAGGATTTTTGGGCACGAATCTCTGAGTAATTACTTTCAAATCGAGTCTCGCCATCCCCCGCAAGGGTAAACAACAACCTTGAGGATATACTGGCAAGATTTCGGGAACAAGACATTGAGCTGGGAGTCAGGGCTAAGATAAGAACGGTCGATTCAGGTAGACGCAGACACAGAAGTGAACGAAATGTATGAGGTCACGGGATTACATTCAGATTCCGCAATTAGGATGGTATTCCCAATAATTCGCAGGCTGTACTCCACGCCCAGTAACCCGTAATTAATTTGCCCAGGTCTGCAGTGGTTAGACGCCCACTATGGTTTGCCAACGCACAGGTACTGGTGGCAATCGTCAACAATCAATGCAATGCGGAAGGGATGACAGTGGGACACACTGAACTACGGTAGCCAGTAGCATCTAAATCAATGGCAACCCAACGCCCAGCAAGGGTTCCATTAGCCCAAATGACAGAGGCAAACAACGCCCCAAGGCAAATGCCAAAAGCCAATAACGAAGCTGAACCATCACTCTCTACGCAGTTTCAATCAATCTTGTTGTGAAAATACAAAACTAAGACCTTGTGCAATCCAATCTCAACACCCAGGCTCATTTCGAATTTTCAGTTTCGCAGTCTAAATTACAACAACGCGGGCTTCACACAAGCACTCTCAACACACAGGCTCATTCCAATTCCATTCTGGCGGTGCATATCACAAAAACGCAGGCTTCAGTATGGAATTGGAATGTAAAGGAATCGGTTGGCACATGGCTGCATTAGATTGTAAGGTCATTTAAAAACGCAGAACCCCCTTTTCGCATGGGTACAAGCCCAAATGGATGAGAATTCGTAGGACCTTCAATGCTCAGGTCAACGCCCAAGATGGTAGTGGAAAAATGCCCAACAGCAGTGGAAAGGAAAAAATGACATATAACAAGGGCAAACGAAAATGACAGTGGCAAACGAAAAGGAAGAACGAATTTCAGCCATGACGGTAACCCATACGGACAAACTTTCGGCATACAAATGACAGTTAAATTAGAACGTCTACCCCAGCAAAGGAATTTCAGAACACTAACGTTGTAGCTTACTAAACGAACCAACATAACTGGAGCCACATCTTAAATACTGCATCATAACCACATAGAAAAACACTAGACAGTCTACTCTACCAGAATATAAAATTTCATACTGTTGCCTCTCGCTTTCTTCGGAAGACGTCCCTCGCTCCTAGCCGTGTCCCGCACTCCGTGCCACGTCCCGCTCGCCGACCGTAAAAAGGCTCACCGGTACCTCCCAGCCAAATGTTAGGGGTACTCTGCTTCCCCCTTAGCCCCCCGAGCCGCAAAGGGGCCACACAAGAACCAAAGAGAAACTAGCGTCTCAGCTCGCCTCCACAGCTGAGCTACCACTCCAAAAACACAGCTGAGATACACCCAACTCCACACAAGAAAATCCGTCAAACCACAACTCGGCAGCGTAACGTTACGCTAACCGTTCATCCCCTTTTTCCTTCCTTTCCCCTTCTTTTATAGGAAAAATGAGACCCACCTACTTTCCTGATTATTAATTAATTAATATTTTATGACAAAACCCCTAAGCGATCTCCGTCGTCCAAGTGTCACTCATCCCTAGTGTTCTCCAATAATTAAATTATGTTTATTAATTAAAAGTCTAAATTCCCTCACACCCCCC